>JAECUM010015803.1:0-20578 GCA_016617855.1 Megalonaias nervosa | reverse complement strand
AATGATATATCAGTATTGTCTAATAAGAAAATCCTGATACTATCATAGTTTGTCGGCTTATTTCAACTACAAATAGTAGCTGTTTTAAATATATAAGATTTTTTCGTATTTTTAGTGTCCTAATTAGGAATTTCGAAATTACCATTATTTTCGAAAAAGGTTGGATCTATCATTACTGTACCTGCAGTGACAGTCTGAAAATGCATACAAATTGCTGACACAACATTAAAAGATCTTTGACGTGATATCTACCTATCGACGAGCCTATCTTGTGTTTTTATTTATCTGCATACATACATACATACATACATACATATATACATGCATGCGTGCATACGTACGTACGTACGCACATACATACATATATACATACATACATATACACATACATACATATATACATACGCACGCACGCGCACACATGCACGCACGCACATACACGCACATAAATACATACATACATACATACATACATACATACATACATACATACTCTTACGTATATGTAATTACATTGTTTGTTTGTTAGTTTTAAATTTTTGTTTTATTTTTATTTTATTCCATTACACGTTATTGTAATGATAACTGTATTCACTGGATTTGACATTTTTCTAAAAAAATTCCGTTCAGTTCTTTTTAGCAGTAGCTTGTTTACATTATATCAATCGGTGACCTAGATTCACTTTCTGGTAAGCAACTTTTTAAAATTCTTTTTAAAATTCATTCCCATGAATTACTGATTTCAGTCAAGGTCATATCTGGCCTACGTGTGAAATAACATCTGTCAGTTAGGGTTTTCCAGAGGATTGACTCTCATCCGGGACTTTGTTTTGCATATCAGTTGGGCTTATTAACACATGTTATTATAGTTAAAAAATCAGTCGTAATTAATACCTTCGGAGCTGAATGGTATTTTCTGTTGTTGCCAGTTTGATTTGAATTTTCTATTTCTCGGAATTAATAATTTATTTTCCCTGGAGACCACTTGTGCTCATTCGAATTCTTGAACAAAGACATTTATTGGAAATTATTCGGAATTCTAAAGCCGGATTATTATTCTTGGTGATTCAACAAGGAACTATTGACACATCAACACAAAAGAGGTTATAGAAGACTTTATCGCCTTCCATCTTGGAACTTCTTCTGGATTCCAACTGTGATTCACTTTAGGACTTTTTATTGTCAGGACTTATATTTATTAATTCTAAGATTAATTCGTAAGTCCTTTTCATATTTTTACCTTGTTTGCTAGTGAAATAAGTAATTTGTTAAATTTTACAAAGCTTGTTGGCTTCACTCTTTCCTTTGTAACCTTGTACGAGCCTAGACACGTAACAAAGAAAATTGGGGTCTCGTCCTTGGGATATATGAATTTTGGCTGAAATATTTCAACAAATTGTTTCTTGAAATTTAAATTCCCCATGTTTTCAGAATTTCTTAAATCCCAAGTATCATTTCGCACCTTGTTTGAAATATTTAGTGAAATCAACAGGCTTTTCATAATATCATCAAAAGTAGAGAATTTTTTAAAATTTTATCTAAGAGTGGTTGGAATTTTTGAAAATGGAAGTACAGCTAAAACAGTTGGAATTAGAGATAAGACAGGTTCAGTTTCAGATAGAAAAGATACAAATGAATAGAGAAAGGGAAGCAAGACAAATGCAATTTGAGAAAGAGGATAGAGAGAAAGATAGGCAGATGCAAATGAAAAGAGATAAGGATGAATGGGAATTTCAAATTCGGTTAAAATTAGAGTTGGCAAAAGGAAAACACTCCCCTACTTTTGATGTTTTAATATCCCCTTTTCTGGAAAAAAGAAGAAGACAAATATTTTCCTCTTTTTGAAAACATTGCGGCAAATTTGAGGTGGCCAAGGGAGCATTGGACTCTGTTATTACAATGTGTACTTACTGGTAGAGCTACTGAAATTTAATTTTCACTGTCACTAGAGCAGATTCATGTCTATAATATTGTTAAGGACTGTATTTTGAAGGGTTATGAGTTAGTCCCCGAGGCTTATCGGCAAAAATTCAGGAATTCTAGAATATCAACTGACCAGACCTATGTCTAATTTGCATGGGAAAAAGCACAACAATTTGATAGGTGGTGCTCTTCTAGAAAGGTCAATAAAGATTACGAATGTCTCGGACAACTCATATTAGTTAAAGAGTTTAGGAACTGTGTGCATAGTGACATTAAGACTTATCTTGACGAGCTATAAGATCGAAACCTTGGAAAATGCTGCTGGTGCTGCTAATGAGTATTTCTTAACTCATAAAGTTCCCCTTCTAGGCAAGTCTTCCACTCAGCAGTCTGCTGGTAGAAGTATTTGAGCCTAATACGACTCCTTCTAAAACTCAGTCTGGCACAACTCTTAAAAATCAAGCTTCTGAAAAGCTTGATTCAAAATCCTAATCTCCTCCTACGTGTACCTGTTGTAAGAAGAAAGGACACGTTATTTCTGATTGCTTCAAACTGAAATATTAGCATCTGAATCAAGACAGACATATCCAAGATGCTCTTATTTCTAAGAGGTCAAGGTCACGGTCATGTATTGAAAGCAACACATTTGTTGGGTCTAATAAACCCCAGTCTGATTTTATTATGGAGAATTATGAACCATTCATGTCGAAGGGTTCTATATCACTCTTTGGTGATTTGGCCAATCCTATCCCTATTAAAATTTTAAGGGATACAGGAGCTTCTCAGAGTCTTTTATTATCGGGTACTTTGCCTTTTTCTGAGAAGTGTTATTCTTATGAGAGCGTTCTTATTCAGGGAGTGCAGTGCAGCTTTATTTATGG
Source organism: Megalonaias nervosa (assembly GCA_016617855.1). Taxonomy (NCBI): domain Eukaryota; kingdom Metazoa; phylum Mollusca; class Bivalvia; order Unionida; family Unionidae; genus Megalonaias; species Megalonaias nervosa. Next base: position 17,774 of record JAECUM010015803.1, on the reverse strand, counting down.
TTCCTCTCCATTGTGTAAATTTGTCATCAGACTTAGTTTCAGGACCTGTGACAGTCGGAATAGTGTCTTCTTTACCCGTTCAGGGCATTCATTCGTTACTAGGCAACGGTCTAGCTGGAGACAAGGCTGTGGTTAATCCACTAGTAACTGACAAGCCTTGTTTGGATCAGAAAGTTGATCCTATTGAAAAAGAATTCCCTAATTTATACCCAGCTTGTGCAGTCACTAGAGCTATGGCAAAGAAAGTTCTTGAGAATGAATTTGATAAGGAAAGTATTCCTTTAGCTGACAAATGTATTGGTCAGGCTTTTGATGAGGTCACTTTCATTCCTTGTTTGGATCAATCAAAAGGTATTGATCACAGTGATCCTCTTTTAACTACTAATTCTCTTTTCTCTAATCAAAGTGACAAACGACAATCACTTGTCGTCGAACAGGAAAAAGATCCTGAGATCTTCTGTTTGTTTCAAAGGGCCATTAGTGAAACTGAAGCCACTGAAGTACCTATCTGTTATTTTATTAAAAATGGAATTCTTCTGAGCACAATGGAGATCTCCCGAGGTACTAGCTGATGAATGGTCAGTGAACTATCAAATTGTAGTTCCAAAATCTGACAGACAGGAAATACTTAATTTGGCCTATGAAACTCCTCTGGCTGGTCATTTAGAGATTAATAAGACTTATCAGAAGATCTCGAATCACTTCTATTGGCCAAAAATTAAAAGTGATGTTTGTAAATACTGTAGATCTTGTCATACGTGTCTAATTGTAGGAAAACCCAATCAGAAGATACCTAAGGCTCATTTGCAACCTATTACTGCATTTGACGAACCATTTAGCAGAATAATTGTAGACTGTATTGGTCCCTTACCTAAGACCAAGTCAGGCAACCAATATTTGTTGACCATTATCTGTGCGTCAACAAGGTTACCAGAGGCAATTCCTTTGAGGAATATTAAAACTAAAAGAATAGTAAAAGCTTAGAGAAAGGTTTTTACTCAGTTTGGCCTTTCCAAATCTGTCCAATCGGATCAAGGGTCACGTTTTATGTCTGGAATTTTCCAGGAAGTTATGCTTGAATTTGGCATTCACCAATTCAAGTCAAAAGTGAAATTATGGTTTCACAGAACTTAAATAGAGAGAACTTTTGAATGTAGTAATAGAGTTATTTCTCTCCTGCTCATTCTTCAAAATTTTCTTCAAATTAGGTATTACGACCCTTATAAAGCAAAGAAGAAAAAGAATGAGTCGAATTATAATAATAGTACTCTGATCTAAATAAATTATAAGGGTACCAGTATATTGCGAGAGATAGCCATGTAAATCATGCAATTAATTTAGTTGTACCTGTTCCACTTACTGAGGATTTAAGTGAAGTAATTCAATCGGACTCTATTGATTTTTGAGTGACAAATCTTCGGAACTCGGAAATTATGAATAATCTGGACCAGACACTTTCACATTTGCAACAACAAGAAAGGAATGAACTTAAACAGTTATTATTTGAATATGAGCACTTGTTTCTAGATGTTCCAAACAGGACAAACAAAATATTTCATGACGTTGAAATTGTAAATTCAAAACTTGTGAAACAACACCCATACAGGATGAATCCTCTCAAACAGGAATGCTTGAAAAAATAATTTCAGTATTTGCTGGAGAATGATTACATAGAGCCCAGTAAAAATGACTGGAGTTCACCATGTATACCTGCTCCTAAACCAGATGAAACTTTCCGTCTGTGTACTGATTATAGGAAGGTGAACAGTTTGACTAAGACAGATTCATTTCCATTACCAAGATTCGATGATTGCATTAATAAAATTGGAAATGCCAATTATGTCACCAAATTTGACCTTCTGAAAGGATTTTGGCAAATTCCGCAAACGGAAGGGGCAAAGGAAATTTCGGCATTTTTGACTCCAGATGGACTTTATGAATAAAAATTGATAGCTTTTGTTATGAAGGGTTCGTCAAGTACTTTTCAACGTTTGATGAATATGATTACCTCTGGTCTAGATAATTGTGATGCTTACATCGATGATGTCATCATCTACAACGACACCAGGAAAGAATATCTAGCAACAATTCGGAAATTCTTTGGCAGACTCACTGATGCAAGTTTGACAATCAATTTGTCCAAAAGTGAGTTCTGCCGTGCTTGTGTAACATTTCTAGAACATACTGTGGGACATGGAAAAGTTAAACCTGTAGATGCTAAGGTCAAGGCTTCTCTGAATTCCCAGTGTGTCTCAGTAAAAAGCAACTGATGCGATTTTTAGATATGGCTGGATACTATCGAAAATTTTGTTCCAATTTTTTTAATATTGTTGAACCCCTGACAAATTTATTGAGCAGGAAAAATAAGTTTCTTTGGACAGAACAATGTCAGGGGGCTTTTGACAAGTTGAAGGCCATACTTGAGAGTGGACCAGTTCTTACAGCTCCACATTTCAGTCAATCATTTAAATTACATGTTGATGCAAGTGATGTTGGGGTTGGAGCAGTATTGATTCAAGAAGACAGCAATAGTGTTGATCATCCAGTGCGCTATTTTTCTAAGAAATTGAATAAGCACCAAAGGAATTACTCAACAACCGAGAAGGAATGTTTGGCCTTGATATTGGCATTACAGCATTTTGAAGTTTACATTAGTTCAGCTCCTTCTCCGATTGTTGTGTTTAGTGATCACAACCACTTACTTTCATCGAGAAGGTGAAAAACAAAAATCAAAGATTGCTAAGGTGGAGTCTTTCGTTACAGGATTATAATATTGAAATCAGGCACATCAAAAGAAAAGACAATTTAATAGCAGATACACTTTACCGTGTATAGTAATATTATTCATGTACACTTTGTATAATTCATAAGAGTTCTTCTTATGGAATGTTTTTTACGTCATGTATAATTAACATCTGGTAAAAAGAAAGCTTTATTATAAAAATATTTCTTTTTCTTTATGGGAGAAGTGTCACGTATATGAAATTAAATTGTTTGTTTGTTAGTTTTATTTTTTTTTTTTTTTATTCCATTACATGTTATTGTAATGATAACTTTATTCACCGGATTTGACATTTTACCAGAAAATTCAGTTCAGTTCTTTTTAGCGGTAGGTTGTTTACAGTGTAACACTCGGTGACCATGATTCACTTTCTGATAAACAACTATCTAAAAAATTTAAAATTCATTCCCAGTGAAGGAATCACTGATTTCAGTGAAGGTCGTATCTGGCCTACGTGTGAAATAACATCTGTCAGTTAGGGTTTTCCAGAGGATTGACTCTCATCCGGGACTTTGTTTTGCATATTTGGGCTTATTAACACATGTTATTATAGTTAAATAGTCAGTCGTAATTATTACCTTCGGAGCTGAATGGTATTTTTTGTTGTTGCCAGTTTGATTTGAATTTTCTATTTTTCGGAATTAATAATTTATTTTCCCTGGAGACCACTTGTGCTCATTGGAATTCTTGGACAAAGACATTTATTGGAAAGTATTCGGAATTTTAAAGCCGGATTATTATTCTTGGTGATTCAACAAGGAACTATTGACACATCAACACAAAAGAGGTTATAGAAGACGTTATCGCCTTCCATCTTGGAACTTCGTCTGGATTCCAACTGTGATTCACTTTAGGACTTTTTATTGTCAGGACTTATATTTATTAATTCTAGGATTAATTTTCGATTAGATTCATAAACCGTAAGTCCTTTTTCATATTTTTACCTTGCTTGTCTAGTGAAATAAATTATTTCTTAAATTTTACAAAGCTTGTTGGCTTCACTCTTTCCTTTGTTACTTTGTACGAGCCTAGACACGTAACAAAGAAAATTGGGGTCTCGTCCTTGGTATATATGAATTTTGGCTAAAATATTTCAGCAAATCATACATACACAGATACATACATACATACATACATACATACATACATACATACACGAACTGTAACTGCAAGCAAACAAATATTTACATTACATCATAATACAAAGTTGGAACAAAGAGAGAGTAACATACTAATATTTAAACGTTGGCACAGAAGGAGAATTAGAGGGAATACTGAGGACATACAAACTATCCCACCTCACCCCTACCGACAAAAACGCCAAACAAATAAACAAAATAACAGAAATATAGCATCCTAATTAGAAACGGATCAGTTATCTATTGCCACTCTGTGTATTTGTGCATGTGTGTTACTGTGCATATTCTTTGATGTCTCCTAAAAAATCCTTGTTTTTAGATGCGTGGAAAGTTCTCTTTTGTGTCTTACATTAGGATACGGAATAACATAAAGTGAAATTATACAAGGGGAAAATATAATCAAGCAGGATATGTAATGTTCACTCGTCCTTAACTGAGATTCCAGTTGGTACCTGAGGGTTACAGTGCATCGTAAAATGTTATAACATGTTTTATACTTTGAAACGAAAATATATGTTTCACTCAGAAGGAAATGTCTCCTGTATTTCTATTCTGAACTGGATAGGAGAGAGGGTATTTCCATATGATCATTGAGAACTACTGATGGACAGGTGAACTGATCTAGATTCTAGCATTCGGCAACATTTTCCCTGGTTTGAAAAGTCTTTGGCACATGATGATGCTTAACTGAATTCAGGATGAATATAGCGTATATGATATTGAAATTACATATTTATTTTTATATCTCGCATATGTTTTACACACACACACATATTAGAAGTGTTTCCTTAGTTCCTAATATTTATTATTGATGTTTCCCGTTTACCTAGCTAAGTCTTTTTCCTGCGACAGTCATTATACGACACGCCATGAAGAATGTCTTTATCACGATCGTCATGAACGTTGTCGTGTTATACGTCTTCGTCATCGGTATCATTGCCAGCATAATCGCTGACATCTTCTTATAACATGGGGTATCTATAATTCTGTCCGACTGTCTTTGTTCTTGTACCTACTTGCCATAGCGTGAATTTTCAGCTGCTCCAATTAAGATGGAGGACTAAACATTCAATTAATAACATGAACATATTTTAGGTGTATATAGCATTAAAGTTTTTTAACGTCTCTCTGAAAAATACAAACAGTACCGTACAGAGTGGTACGGAGACACCACAACGCAAACTCAAATTTTAATTACATCCTCCACCACTTTAATAGTAATTAAGATAAGGAAATAGCTTTTTATAAAAGAAATCACAAATATCAGTTCATATATGGAAAAATGGATAGCTATTTGAGCAAGATATTCAATATGTGACGAAGTTACTTTTGGCACTGAAGTTTTAAGTTCATATTTCTTACTCTCGCGCACCTGTAGCGTTAAATGTGTTTTCGTGATGCTGACGAGCTATTCAACCCCAATCCCAAGAACGAAAATAAATAATGTTTCCTCCATTGAATGAACAGTATAACGATGCATGACAGCACATTCATTAGATATCAAATGTTGTAATGTGTAATGTTTTACAGTCAGTTTCTACATATAAAGTCACAAAGGGACCGGTGACCCGTGAAGATAACGATGAAAGAATTTTGGGGCACTGAGCGGGTCGGTGGGTGGGGGGTGGATAAAGAGTTGTGTGGAATACAGCAGAATCAGTCTAGATCCTACATGCACAAGTATGCCTATAAGCTTAAATGAGGAGGAAATTTGCTTCGCATAGAAAATTTGCCCCAACTTCAGATGCGTTCTATTTTACAATAACCATAGCACACAATACTTGAAATCACTTGAAATTTAAGTTCAGTAACTGGTTGTAAACAAGTGTTTACTGACGACTGTTGGTAAGCCAGGCATTACAAAACTCATACATAATACACCAATTTGACAATGGAATTCGTTTCTTGTTTTTCAAGTGTTTGTTCTGATGTTTCATTTAATAATTTTTATGTTACTTGTTTCGTTTCTAATTTGTTCTCTTTGAACATATATTTGTGTTCAATTGTTGTTTCTACTATAAATCTCGTTTTGTTTCGGATAGATTGGCTCGAGTTAATATTGTGTATCTGCCAAATCCTTGGCACATCATAGAAGGGAAACACATCAAAACGGATGATACATTTTTTTGCCAAGTTTGTAAAAGTTAGAATGTGTGGAAAATTAAACCAAGCCTTGTATGCAATATCTGTAATTCAAATTCAAAAGTTTGGGTGTTTGTCTATATTTGTCTATATTTGTCATCTTTAGTATCACCATACTGTGTGGTGTCTCCTAGCCAACAGCCCCAGCCCCCAACAAGAATCATTAGACGGAGCTGACGGTCTAGTAAGTAAGAATTCCAGGAATTCCAGAAAAGACCATTTTCACATCTTAACTGCTGAACATTGAAACTATCTCTGATATAGCAGTTTAGATCCTATGGTGGATATATTAGATGTCAAACTGGCACCATTTCCCTCTTTCGGACAAATTAGACATAATAAAACGCTTTCTAATGAAAACCGACGTCAAAATGAACTTCAATTCAGTAATAATAACACGAGTTTCAATATGGTCGGTGCCATATTCATTGATTGTGTGGTCAGACCGGCACCGTTTTCATATAGAAAAAAGTAGACATCTAAAGAAGTCTGTTAGTGAAATCCTACTGTTGATATGATAATTTGTTCAGGACGATTAGTATTAACAATATTTTCAAATGACCATATTGGACGTACGAGCAGCACCTCTTTGATAGGACCAAAACTAGTACATGTGTGTACAAACATATAACAAACGCAATCCATATAATTTACTTTTATTTCAACAATTACAAACTGAAAGAAATACAATTGAAATAGACGTGATTGTGTCTCGCAGTATAAATGTCAGAACAATTTTAAAAAGTTGTTTAAGTTGTAAAACCAGGAATGCAGAAATTTATAAAATAAGCGGAATTAGAGTAATACATGAAAAACTACAAGATGACTCAGATTTTGGAAGTGTCTTAATGAGATTCATATTAGCAGGTAAATGTTAATAGTAAATTCAGCACTGTACTACACGACTATCATTTGTTTTTTTATAACAATATTTAGTGAATAGTACTTCTGACGTATTTGTATCAACAAAAGAGCTTTACCTTTAAAAGCAGTGCACAGAACACTGTTCCTCCAAACGTATGCATGGTTGAAATATTTCATTTTTGACAAAAAATATCTTCGAATTGTGTCAATCATTTATAAAATGTGGCTCACATATGAATAATGGCTGAAACAGTTTGTATGCATTGCTATTATTAAACCTCAGGAACGTGCAAATACCAGTAAGGAAGTGGCAATGATCTGTTGCAATGATATTGACTACTCAAAAAATCCACACTTTAAGAGGAACAATGCTATAATAGGAAAGGTAATAAATAGGGAGTGGTTTATATGTATATTGGTTAAAGTCAGATATCACTACCGTTACGATACTATTCCTGCAGAAGAAATGTAAAGTATTGTATATTTCATGTACGTTTTGACAAAGCAGAGTGACTGCATGTGTAACTGTATTGTTTTATTGGTTTCACAACCAATTAATAGATGCAAGATTGTACTGGGGTATGGCTTGATAACTGGCCCTTTTAGAGATGTTGAATACATCTTAAACCAAAATTCAACGATTTAATGATCTTAAAGCAATCGGTAAATTCATCAAGATAGTTCAAAAGTAAACAGGGGAACATGGATCCGCGTTCACGTCGCGCTGCCCATCAGTACTCAGCCAAGGCCCCGTCCAAGGCTGTGGAAACAAAGGATCCAACTAGCAAACCGAATTCAGCAATGAATCACGGTTACGTGCCACAATCAAGAGCTGCCCTAGCCACGCTAATGTCCTCTGACTTTCAAGCCATCGTACAGGCCCTACGAGTTTTACCACTTAACGTCGAGGGTCTCTCTGCAAGCAAACGATCCATCATCATCACTATAGCCCACCGTCATAATGTTGACATAATCTGTCTGCAGGAGACTCATGTAGCAGACCAGGTGGCAGCACAATATACCATTGGAGGCTTTGGCCTTATTTCATCAACTCCTAAGCCCAAATTCGGCCGTGCTATATATACACGCTGTGACATTGCTGATGCCTCTCCAATTTCCTCTACCAGATTCTGCGATGGGGTCCAGGTTGGAGGGTGCAAGCTTGCTAATGTCTACAAACTGCCCACTGGGACAACAATATCCTTCTAAATCTTGAACACCCAGCTGTCTATATTGGCGACTTCAACAGTTATCACCCTGACTGGGGCTACTCACACTCCGATGAAGACGGGGAACACTTGGTAGAGTGGACAATGAACAATGACCTCCTTCTGACCCACGACTCCAAGCGACGTGGGACCTTTCATTCTGCAAGATGGCAAAAGGACTATTCACCGGACCTCTGCTGGGCCAGCTCTATTGGTGACCATCCTCAGCCAGTAAGCCAAACTGATATAGATGACTTCCCACACAGTCAACACAGACCAATACTTATCCACATTGGACTTCAGCTGCCGGCTATAAACAGCTCTTCACAGCAGTGCTGGGACTTCCGCAAAGCAGACTGGACGAAGTACGCTGACATATTGGAGCGTAGGATATTCACCATACTATCTCGCTGCATCCCAAACAAGGAATCCTACCACCGCTTCCAAAGAACCATATTCAAGGCAGCCACTGAGTCTATCCCTCGTGGTCTTCGTCCAGTCTATACACCCTGTTTGGATGAAGAATATCAGGCTCTTCTCAAGGAATACGAAGCATCTGGAGACCCAGACGTAGCAGATCACCTGATCGATTCCCTGGATACTGCCAGGCACACTGGCTGGGAGGAAACTACAGGATCACTCAACTTTACGCGCTCCAGCCGGAAATGCTGGAGCTTGATTCGAAGACTTGGCACCGCTCAGCAACCACCACTTCAAGCTCACCCTCTTGTCAAGCCAAATGCTGTAGGAAACAATTATATGTTTGTTTTACCCCAGCATTAGAATTGATGCATCAATTTAGATTCTGGTCTCTTTAGTTCTGAATCTACATTCAATAAATACTGTTTTGCAGTTGAATATTCACCAGGAATGTTAATATCCTTTTGTTATGTATAAATGCATTTTGTAATTCGCCTTAGTCTAAAAACAAGTTAATGGTCTACCTGATCAGTGAATTTATTTTATAAACAAAATAACACATAGCAAATATTTCTCTATGAGTATAGATTAAATATCCAGATCCTAATTAATGGAGGTACACATTTGTACTCCTGTCTAAATGTAGTATATTAGTTTTTCACGTGGAAATTCCTAAACGAACTGACAACTTTGAATGTTTTAGAGGAGATACTGACACATATTCTAGCTCTGTTATTTTGTCTTAGCTGTTTATATTGTGTACTTGAAAAATTCCTCGCTCTTACCTTAAGATCCGAATCAGTCTTATTGTTGTGTTCAGTTTTTAATTTGGGTGAATGTATTTATTTAAATTATTCACTGGAACCATAAATGATCATTTCATACTTCTTGGACTGAATCAATAATTTGTAATTCAGTCAAAGACCGTTTGGGTATGTTATTGTGATACATCAAAAGTCTGTTAGAACTTCGCCACATCCCAAGCCATTCACACATTAACACAGTCGAGACTACATGCACATAAACACATTCAATATTTGAATTGTTTCGAACACCAATGGGCCTCAATGATAACTTCATACATTTGGACTTGTGATAAAATTTGTAAGACTCGTGGGATTTAATTCAAAAAAGTTCATTTTTTTTAAAAAAAAAAATTCAGTTAATATTCTACGGCAAGAAATTATTTGTTGAAATTTACAAAATTTGTTGGTTTTCACTCCTTTCTGTTATTTTGTTTAAGACCATTGAGTCGCAAAACCTTAGATTAAAAATAATAGTTGTCGAAACCCATCACAATCAAAAAGTATAACTATTGGCCAATAAAAGGTGCACATACGGAACTATTTAACATGGTCATGAGTGTTTTACAATAAATTCAGAAACGAACCTACGTACAGCTTAGTAAATAAAGATTCTATTAAACAGAAAATGAATTTCCTTGATTTCCCGAATCCTGGCTGAGTTAACAATAAAACATATCAGATGAGGTGCTTTATTTCCCCATCGAAATGTGTTTCATAAAATCAATATGCACACGTTCAATCACCGTAATATTTCTGTACTCCCCAAATCACACCACATTAACAAAACTGAGACTATAATAAAGAGCATTATCAGGAAATCAATTGAAAAATTTAATTCAATCCTAGCACAAACAAGGAATCTCCCACCCTCCATCTCTTTTGGAATGCAGTTGATAGATGTACGGTTGATTATAATGTTATCAATCTTACTTATTAAAGTCTAACTTCTCTGCAGAAAAAAAGAAATAGAACAAACTTTCAGAAATATATTTCTTAAATATCAATGTATTGAGATAGTAGTAAGTCCCAAGTGAGTGAGTGCGTCTTGCAACAACGTTCAGGAACAACTCATCCTCTTCATATCGAATCTAAATTTATTTCTGCATGCTGATAACGTTTGGTTGTGTCAGGTTTTCGGCGATGTGATTTGAAAACACACAACATTAATGGTTCCATCTTCTAGGTGCTACAACACTTCGACGATCGAAACCAGCTGCTTTATCAATTACGAAATGTGTGATTTATACGAGACATATGTTGACTTATGGCCAGGCGTGTTTTCATCCTAAGTAGCCTTGAAGTCAAACGTAAGACTAGCATCGGTACATTCACAGCAGGATTCAATACCGGACACCTCATTAACATTTTGTTCTGAGAATATTGTCTGCATTTTGTACTTAATTGTTCTGATCATTCTCACTTTGTTTGTTTTTTCGTCTATCATTTATGTTGCCATAAACATAAAGTGAGAGAATCATAACAAAGATGTGAAAATTCTAGACTACATGTATAATCTAATAATATATATCAAATGTTCAAGATCTCTAGACAGAAACTGTTGCTTAAACATAGAATCAAACAAGTTAATGATCAAGGCGTGTGTTGTCTTTGCATATACATTTGACTTAAAATCCATAAATCTGACGGTGCAAATATATGCTGTCGTTTAATAATGTCTCCAAGTAATCTAATACAAATATGTATTTTTCGATTGCTACGTTACGTCTTCTCTATGATAATCTCAACTCACTATGTCTTGCTGATGGCTTTGGTCATACATACACGCAATCATCTCATCATCGATATTGCTGGTGATGGCGGTGTTGATGCTTATATGCAACCACCTCGACATCACTTTCGGCAGAGTACATTTATGCCCACACTGCTAACATTGATCCCATACTTTTGGGTGACACAGAATGTCATTATCGTCATTGTTTCACTTCTGGCTTTCGATACAGTACTATGATGGATATTTCATTATATCTGTAGATTGCGCGTATAGATTTCTGTATAATACTTAAGTGTTTTTATTTTATGGTGTGTTCTTGTTTCGTTTGTGTAATCATTGTTCTGAAACCAGCCAAAGTTCTTTCGGAATCTACCGATTCATATTCTCAGCAATACTCATAGACGTATCCGTTAACAAATATATTTTATTCATTCCTGGCAGTGTCTTTTTCCAGGAATGCTAATGGTTGCATCACAAAATAGTGTTAAAGCAACCATATTACCATTAATAGCGAACAAAACTATTTCTGACGTGTTCACAAATGAATGTCACTTTCAATTGACTCACAATGACAAAATGAGTCTTACCATTTAATTTCTACATTTTAAACGGATCATTATGCTTTTTTCTTCAAGACATAGCATTTAGCAATTTTAGAGTAACAATATATTACGATTATTTATAAATGGCACAACAATGAAGTAGCAAAGTGGACCAAAAATGAAGATATTCGCTTCAATTAAACCGAATAATAGAATATATATAAATCAATAATTGGAGAGAGAGAGAGAGAGAGAGGAGATGAGTGAAAGATAGGGACGGAGAGTTTATTTATAACATAGGGTTTAATGATAGGGGGATTTGGCTTTGTTATTGCTACTCCTTCAGAACCAATGGTCGTGTTGACATGAGTATTTGTCTAAAAGATTTGGTACAATATGTGGGTATTTCCAAAATGAAAATCGTAACGATCTTGCTTCCAAAATGAGTTGCCACTTTGAAATAATTTAGTCTCTCCTCCCTTTCATTTGATGGTTGTATCAACACAAGGATTCCGTTACAAGACTTCCTTTGTCATTTAGTTTGTTCTAAATGGAATGGAGCAGGCCTTGGCGTCCATCTTGACAGTTATGATGACGTTAACTTCTTCAGATTAGATGATGGTATCAACCTAGGGTTTTCACTGAAAGAATTCTGCTGATATGTCAGTGATTTCTACGAAAGTTGTTCCGATCTAACTTTTCAAAATAGACTCCAAGATCAGACGCACCTCTGCGTCGGGTTTAACGTTACAACCCTGGCTAAGTAAAACTGCCAACAACTTTAGGAAGATAATCCATTTATAAAAGGAAACATATACCTCTGCCTGATAATAAGAGGTATAGGTGTTAAACATTTTTAGAAGGTACACAGAATGAATGCTAAAAATACAAAATCCGTAAAATATGAGGGCCAATTTATTATATAATCTGCATTGTCTTATGAATGTCTAAAATTTTATATCAGTGGTACAGCGTCCAAACCTTTCTTAATTGCGCTCATTTTACAAACCCTTGGCGCTTTTCTTGCAAATTGTGTTATCCTTTCTGCTCACTAATGGATCGTCATATTTGCATGGAATGTTCTCAAAAAGTCTCCTTGAAATATTTATTTGGCTATAAATGAAAATGGTTCTGATCAGCTTCAGCTGACATAGTTGTCGTGTTAAAATGTTGATATCGCTTTTTTTAGTCCTTTTGATATGGACATTGGCATTTCAAAAATCGACTTCTTATGATATGTAGTTGGTCATCAATAAAAATGGTGCCTATCTGGTCTTGAAATTATTGTTATTGCTTCTCCTCTTGCACGAATTATAGATGGCGATGTATTGTTGAGTAAAACTTTACAAACTATTTGTAGGTGGTCACATATGAAAATTTTGCCACGACGGATCTTGATAATCTTGTTATCGCTGCCCCTTATAAATGGATGCCTTCTTTAAAATCTTGTTATTTATTTTTATCCTGAACAACTGATTGTAACGTCACTTTAACTACAACTCTTGGCAGCAAGTAGCTGAGCTTAAATGTAACTGGTACCGATATTACCTCCCAATATGCCTGAAGTGCGGGAAGGGGGACAAATATCTTATTGTTTATCAATACATGTCAAAGGTAAAATGTATAAAATAATTAAAGTTCAAACCATCCAATGATCATTGTTCAGAATGCTGAAAATCAATAATTGTCAATAACCTATTTTCTGAAACCTTGTTGTGTTGGTGATGCTATGAAACTATTTGATTTCTATTGCGATGGCATGAGCGCAATCTTCAGGGTAAAGACCTGAAACAATATAATTTCTAATTTAGAAAAGAGAATTTGTGAATTTTACCATATATATATTTTGAGTTTGAAAGCACTTTCATGACATTTTATATCCTATTTATCATTTATTATTTGCTTTAAAGCGGCAATTTTAACATTTATTAACTATTTTTTGCGGATGATATTTCCGAGGAAGTTTTGTTTCCCTATCTTAAAGACCAATACTTACCATAACCCATAACAATCAACACAAATAAACAGGGCTATGTTCTATGAATATGTGCTAATATGGATTCATTTAAGTTGCTCATTCATCGCATTACAATATAGTCAATAACTGACCAACGTACAGCTTGGTAAATAAAGACTCAAACCAACAGAGTATGAATTTACTTGATTTCCATATTTTTCTGTTGAAAATACATAATCCGGACTGAAAGGTTATAGTGACTCCTACATTGCCCATAGAACATATCTTATGGGGTGTTTCATCCAAAGACTGAAATGCTTTTCAAGAAATCAATATGCGCTCTTTCAAACATGTCATATTTTGATACCCCCAGATTCCAACACCATTATAAAATTGGAAGTATAGCATGATAATCGAGCTTTTTTTCAATAAATTAATACGTAAATTTAATTTCATTCTAGCACAATGAAGAAACCTCTCTCCCACTCTGTTGGGAAGACAGTTTGATAATTATGTGAGTTTATATATGTTGTCAACCTTGCATATTTTAAATCTTACTACCCTGCCACCAAAGGGCGAAATTGAAGATATTTTCCGGCTATGTAGTTTGAGAACACAGTCTTTAATTACTCTGTAAAACAAGTGCTGCAACAGGGTCAAAAACCAGCTACCTTGAACAAGTATGAAAAGTGATATGCTTATGTAACATATATAGAATTATGACCAGATGTGATTTTGTCCTATGTACCAGTACAGTAAACGTAAGACTGGTATTTATTCATTACCTAAAATATTAAATCTCTCACACTCATTACGATTTTATTCGTGAATAGGATGTGCTTTTTCATTTAATTGTTGTAATCATTGTCACGTTATTCATTTTTGTGTTTATGTTACATAGCAAAGATATAAAAATATCAAAATTCTCAACTACATGTCAAATATTATATGGCTCACATGATCAAGATGTTTAGATAGAAACTCTCTTTTGACCTCTTCCAACATGTCTTCTTTCTAATTTGTTTTTGTTTGATTTGCCTGTTGCTTACAGTCAGAGCTACATTTATTCACCTTCCATGCCATTTTCATCAGACTTCACACTACTTGAGAGTCTGTATGTCCTTTCACGTGTTTTATACTGTCTTCCACAATGTTTGATTATTTCTCACCTGGTTCTTCGTTATCCAGTCCGAATTAGTGGCATCACCTTCCATGAGTGGGTAAGATATAATGGCGGTAGGGGATGATTCTTAATCTTTTATGAGGTACATAATTTGTTAATATTTGCCTCTGTTTTCAAGCTTACAGTAGCGGTACCTCATCGCTCCGCATGTTGCTGATATGACGCGCTGCGCTTTGAAGAGACTTTGATTTTACACAGAGGCAAAAAACATACCACTGTATAGAGTTTTGTGAAAGCAGCATAATTCGACAAATGAGAAATCATTGATCATAGATATAATATTTTCATTTTTGATGGACCCTCAAAAAAATAATAGAAGCAGTAAAACAGCTGGTAAAGGAAATCACAAAGAGAACCGCGTTAATCATAAACTGCAAACGCGAGTGTTTGATGGTGTTTGCCACAGCCCCAACTGTAGGGTTTGACGTGGCTGGAATCACGGCAACAACAACCATCGTAGATACGCCAATCAGTATGATTGTCGATGCTAGCATCATTCATTTCATAATTAACAAATCCATGAAGATTTTGTTTTAGTCTTTGCATGTTAACAGGATCAAAAAGTGCAATATATCGAAGTTTATCTAATTGGTCGTTTTATCTTGTAAAAAGCCTCCAGTGGTATTTTGTACAAACACCTGTGGAGTCTGCCAGCAGTAATACGAATTTGTAAATCAGCCATTGTCGAATAATTAATTGTGCTATTTCAGTGTCTTCATAGTGCAATTCCTTTTAGGAGCTAGATAAAAATATCACTGGGAAAGGAGTTCGCTTAAATAGCTTCAAATGATCATCACAGAGTACAATGCCAACATGAATGTCAGACTTACGTACGTAACCCAATAATATCAAACGTTCATGTGAATTTTAACAGTCAATTAACGTATGCAGTCAATATCAGTTTTAGATACTCTTCAAAGATGATATGTTTCACGTATCAATTACTAAAATAGACCTTACAATCATCAAATTTGAATTGATGCTAGCAATAAGTATTATTGTGGTGCTACGATTACATTCTCAAATATGTGTCTATTCAGAGCTGCTTTAGGCGGCACAAATCAATCTCATCACGATTAGCAAGCTGTATTCGGTGGCTATTGAGAATAAAATAAATAGAATGGCCGAGTTCGAGATTGTGCTAGCGGGAATGGAAAAGCAGCAACAACTTCGAACACACATACGAAATCGTGCGGATACGACGAAACAATAAAATTAGAGTAAAACAATCTTCACTTTCGTGGTTAGTTAAGCATACACTTGTTGCACATGTACGTCTTTTGCTTGCCACATCATGCAGGATAATGGCCGTGTTGACTGTTCAGGAAACCAAAGGTGTAAAAGAAGAGCCAAAACACTCCATTTCAACTACTGCCTCTATACATGAAGGTGCAATTGAAATCAGATTGTATTTTCTCCTAGTATGCCTAATGTCAACGTTGTCTTACTGAAATATCAGACTCTACCTTAACAAGCTTTGATTGGTGTTTATTATTATGTCAATGAAGGTAAGGGGGGGGGGGGCTGTGTGATTATTGAATGCAATAAAAATCGGAGGAGCTGAACTGAGATACCTTTAAAGTTCTGCAAAGCTAATTTCAAATCTAAACATTCCTTCTCGTTCCTGGAATAATTTGTGTGGTGTTTGTTTAATGACCGTTAGATTATCAAAGGCATGCTGACATATAAAACATGGATTTCTCATTCAACAAATTTATCAGGGCTTTAGATATTATTGAAATACTTGGGCAAAAGTTTCTATAATATCCATGCCATACCAAACAATCTCATTAGTTGCTTTTTTCTGACAGGCACTGGAAACTTGCTCGTGTTGAGCAACGTGTCGTAAACGTCCAACACAAGCACAGCAAACCCCACTTTTATCTGAATTAATTGTAAAATGGCATCAGTGAGACAATGAAGAAATTTTCAGATAATTTCCAAGTGATCTTTCCAGGTGTTTTTGTAGATGATGACGTCATCTACGTACACATCACAATTCTGTAGACCAGATAGAATCAGTTTCATTAAATGATTGAATGTTGAGAAGAATATTTATTTCAAATGGCATCATTTTATATTGATAAAGTCCATCTGAATTTGCAAATGTCAAGATTTCTTTTGTTTTTCCCGTGAGCGGAATTTTCCAGAATACTTTCAAAAGGTCAAATTCGTGATATAGTTTGCATTTCCAATCTTGTTAATGCAATCTTCGATTATTGGTATTAGTAATGAATCTGTTTTTATCATACTATTCACTTTCCTGCAGACAGTACACATACGGAAAGTTAGTATCTGGTTCCAGAACTCCAGTTACCTTTACTTGGTTCAGTAAAATCATTCTCCAGCAAACACTGAATTTTATATTTCAAAACTTGCTGCTTGAGAGGGTCCATTATGTAAGGAACTGTTTCAAAGGTGCTGAATCTATATTTTTAACGTCATGGTAGATCTTATTTGATCAAGTTGGAACATGTGCAAACAAGCGCTCATATTCACATAAAAACTGTTTTATATCACATTTTTCTTGTGCCTGTAGACGTGAATCTTCCTGGTCCAGATTGTATAATATATTTGACTTCCAAACATTGGTTACACCAAAGACAATACAGTCTCATTGTAAGCTATCTTTAAATCCTCACTGTGTAGGACAGGTACAAGTAAATGAAGTGAATGGTTGAAATGGCTTTCTCTATCAACATACTCCTTTAGCATATTTAAATTCGCTTATGTTGCCTCCTCCCAGTAACGTTAACGATATAATTTGTGTCACTGACTTTCTTTCAACGCTTAAAGGACTATAATGCTTAGCCTGAAGAGGATTCTGATGTATGGACATTAGAGCTAGAACTCTACATCAGGCCGAAAACTTCTTTCTTTTGTATTTCTGTCATAAGTGAATTTCATTTCTGTTGAGTAGGGTAGAGATTAGTTGTTACTATTTCACAAGACTCTGAATTCTGAATACTTATATTTGAACTTAGAGGCATGGTCAAGAA
>JAECUM010015801.1:0-17161 GCA_016617855.1 Megalonaias nervosa | reverse complement strand
GTGTTAATAAGTGATATTTCTGATCATATTGTGCTACATGCCACAGCGTCCTGCAATTATATTAGGAACCAAGAATTTAATTTTCTTTGGCATGGGCCAGGCAATTTGTTAATTTCTGGCTAACAAATAGCTTACAGAATATCTTGCTCTTATTCATAGCAAAATAACACCATATTATATCCATTATATTATCTGAAACAAATTAATTATCTTCACATAAAAACAAAATAGCTCAACTTGATAGAAAATTGCAGTCCCCCCCCCCCATGGTCAGTACCTTATAGCAGGTGAATTTGCTATATGCATGTTAATGGTTTTTTAAGTTATCATCTACAAATGGTAACTAGAGTGAGATGATGAAGCTTACACTTTAGCTGACACCCTGTTAAAGACACTGTGATGACATTGAAAGCTTGCTAATAGAATATACATTGTTCACAATGAAGCTTACAGTTTACTAGCTGTAATATTGATATAATCAACAAGATCTTTGAGTGGGATGCTAACATGGGTGCAAGATATTTAACAGAGAGGGTCAGTAAACATAAAACTCTAATTTAAGAAATAAGAAAATATTTAGTGGCCTAGAGAAATTATATAAAATTCAAAAAAAACCAACTGCTCCCCTAAAAATCTTAGGATGATTCTTGGTCTTACAGTGTACTTATCTTATGAACATACACTTGTAAATAAATAAAAACAATAACATTTTTTTTTTTCTTTTGCATTTTGTTTGGCCAAAAGTTGGATTTGGACCAAATACCTCTCACAACATCCCATTTGACTGCCATGTTGACATATGTGGTACATGTATAGTATTTGATTAAAGGCTCATAAATATAATTATATTTATGATAATTGGAATTGATTGGTGACAAATAGAACTATTTAAAAAAAGAACACAAAAATTAATGATCTTTTTTTTTGCAATTATGAAAAACAAAAAATACTTTTAATATTATTAAATTCATAATCAAATTACTTTGGAATTTACATCTGTACCTTAATGAAAGAAAATGCCAATGTACTATTACAGCAAAAATTTACCATGCTACGTACAACTGGAAAAATTACGATAAACCAGTATACCAGTAATACCATGCACCCCTAATTACAGACGTGTAATTCTTTGCTTTTGCATTGTAGGAATATTAATTTCTTTGACGAAGACAAAAGCTATCTTGTAAGTCAAATTTTTTTGGTGAAATTTGTCTTTCTGCCATCTTCAATTTTGTTGTTCAGAATTTATGATTCTCTGATGCATGTGACTGTCTTTGATGCAGAAACTACCCATTACAATTATATTATCACAACTCTGCTTATGAGGATTGTTTAGCTGGATTTTTCTGTTATTTCTTTTCATTAAGTTTGTATCTGTGGTTTTCAGATTGAATGTGTCATCACCAGAAAAGAAAAAGTATTGGTTAGAGCAAACATTTTACAACATCGCACTTCAGAATTGTAATTGTTGATGCAATTTCTTTAAACTAAGGTATTTACCTTTAAGTTTGTTAAAAGAACATTTGATTAGAACATTTTAGTTTAAGAAACACTTGAAAGTTTGTAAGCTACTAAATACCACAGTAGGTTTTTAGTCATTGTGGAATGTACAAAAGCATCCCATACCCATGTCCAGGCATTACATCCAGTTGCATTATTAATATTTTCAACATGTGTATATGTAATGGTGGAAAACAATATCACGAAAATTCCAGGGATGTTTTACTGAACTTTCAGACTTATTCAACAAAGACATTTCTCACAAACTGTCAGACATATTCAAAAATGACATTTCTCACAAACTGTCAGGCATTGAAAGATATGTCCCACAAACTGAATCCTGTTATAATTAATAGGTAAAGGAGATACAGAAAATGAAACAGTGGCAAGTTGAGCCATGTATGGCATGCACATAGTAATAGTGGGTAGATATGTGGAATAATATAAAGTTAATTATGTAACACTTTCCTGTTACTATTGCAAGATTCCCTCCTTACGTCTTAAGTATATTCAGGACCCAAGTGAAACAGGAAGGGTTTCTACATGGGTCTGTGATGTGAAAGTCAGAATGGGTCTGCATTTTTTATGTTCAAGATCTTCTGGAAATTTCCATTTAATATGAGGATGGAATTTTGAATTTGGATGAGGGTACTTCTGTTCCAGAAAAGGTAAACAAGGCACTAGTGACAGGTAAAAATTATGTAATCAAAAATTAGTTTATCCCCACCCCAAACTACCTTTGTAAACAGTACCTTTAATGTAAATGGTTCCACATTACTCATATTGTATGTAAATTCTTTTTTTACTGCAACACTAAATATGTTTAGATACTTTCTCCAGTTTTATTTATTTCTTCCTTTCCTTGTATCAAGAAAGTCACTTACAAGACTTTTGCATTTACTTATTCAGTCTAGAAAGGAATGATTTATTTTCAGCTGACTCTGGAAACCAAGGGTGGCCCTATACAGACTCTTACTGTTCATGATGTGACCAAGTTCTACAACAATGATGTTATTGTGGGTGACTCTTGTGGCATGCTGACAGTGTTCTGTAACAGACAAATCTTGTGCCGAAGCAGTCTGTCTGATGACAGCATTAACTGTCTGCAAATTGATAAGGATGATGGTGAATGTTGTGTGTTCATGTGTACATTGTAATGAAATTGGATGTTCATATGCGCATTGCACTGATATTTTTACATGTATATATTGTACTGATATCATTTGTACGTGTCTACATTGCACTGATATCATGTGTTCACATGTACATTGTACAGGTATCATGTGTACATATGCACATTGTACTGATATAACATGTACATGTGTACATTGTACTAATATCATATGTGCATGTTGTTGTGATTGTTATTATTTAATACTATATTTAATTGATGTTGTTTGTCAGCTTTATCCAATGATTATATATGTTATGTATATATGTATTTTGTAATTGACCTTAGTCCAAAATCAAGTTAATGTTCTACCTGACCAGTGACATTTATTTTGTAAGTGATATAATACATAGCTAATATTTCTCTATGATTATAGATTAAATATTCAGATCATTATTAATTGTAAACATGTTTACTTCAGTTTGAGTTAAAGATAGTCTTGATTCTGACCTTAGAAAATTCCAGGAAAGAAATTTTCAGTTGTTGACAGAGGATTTTCAGAAAATGGTAATTGCAACCGAAGGTCAAGTGGAGGGGTATATTAACTTGTTTACTTAAAGATTATTCATTCTTGCCTTAACATACAAAGTGGAATCGTCTTATTGTTGTGTTCAGTTTTAATTTGGGTTTATTTACTTATTCAGATTATTATTGACTGGAATTACAAAGTGCTCACTAACATTTGTGGACTAAAACATTAATTTGGAATTAAAGTGAGTTTAGTCAAGGACAGTTTGAATTACATAATTGTGATACATCAGAAGACTGTTAGGATATTGCCACATTCCAGACCATTTGAACATTAGCACAATGGAGACTACAGGCACATAAATACATTCAGTATTGGAATTTAATTGGAATAACACTGGATTTCAGATGGAACTTCATACATTTGGTTGGACTTGTGATAGAACTTTTAGGACTGTTTGGGATCTAATTCATAATACTATAAGTTCTTTTCAAATTTCTGTGTATTCTAGAGAAATAAATTATTTGTTGAGTTTTCCAAAACTTGTTGGTTTTCGTCCTTTTCTGTTACTTTTAAGACCATTGAGTTGTAACACTATTGTCTTAAAATAAGTAACTAAAAAGAATGAAAACCAACAAGTTTGTAAAATTGAAAATATATTTATTTCATAAAATACAAAGTGAAGATGGAAAAATGACTTTGAGCATAGTGATTGAAATCATAAACAGTAAATGTTCTATGAATTCCAAAATAATCTGAATGAGTTCCAGTTGTATTCTGAATGATGTTCTGTAGTGTACTAATGTATCAACAGCAGAGAAAAATCACTATGATATAATCCCAAAATGTCTTTAAATGAATTCACCATAATTCTGTAAAAGTTATTAAATATCCAAGTAGTCATTAAATGAATGTTAGCACTGTAATTCCAATGAATGATTAAATATAGTAAATGAATCCTCTCAATGTAACTGAATTACTTCCATGACTGGTAGTACTACTAAGAATGGCCAGTTCTATGTAATAATTTGTATATATATAGATGACCAATATGCAATACATAAAACTTTGCAATAGATAATCTCAACTGTCAGCAAGGTCACATGGGTTACACTAACTAATCGGAAGTAAGGTCAGTCTGGCCTTTAAAATAACCATGACCTCCATTCACATCACATCTTGTTCATGTGAATTTGAGTGCAACTCAAGCTTGGAACTCTATGAATGAATCTACACACTCAATACAATAATGGCCTCTTCTTTAAAGTGCAAACTTATGATCCATAAGAATATTAGTATTTAAAGTATTATTAGCTAACTATATTCTTGGAAATAATATACATAATATAGATATACATAACAATTTGTACATTGTACTGATATCTTTTGAACATGTGTACATTGGTCTGGCAAAAACAACAAAAATAACTTCATTTTTATGCATTCAATATGGACAGTAAATGGTTCAAATAAACGAATAAGCTGTCCCTTGCCACACAGACTTGGTAATACACTGCTGGTTAAATGTATTGAGAGGTACCTATGCAGCTGTTTGACAGTCAGGCTAAGCCAGGGAATTAGTGACTTATAAAAGCCTATTACACAGTGTATTTCACCATAAAGGAACTGAGATAATTACATTGCATTTTTAGCCCATTTAGTTCAAAGAATTGGTAGCCATTGGTTTTATTTATATATGGTGTGTTTCCTGTAATTGTGACACATTCACAGTACTTTGAAATGAGCTAATTATGAAATTAAAAGCAATGGTTTTTTTTTTTACTGATAAAATTAATAGTGCTTCTCCAACTTTCTTTTTTTTTCAACTTAAATCAAGAAATGTGGAGATTTTTGCAGCATAAAATAATGAAACTTCTGAGTTCTTGTTTATATCAGGAGCTGGAGAAGGTAGTACTTTTATGAAAATAAAAAATTTTGGTAGATTAAGGTCAAACAATGTTCTTTCTGTGTCACAACAGAGGACTTCCTAAAGAATGTTGTTTATATAAAAATCAGTATGGATGACATACTGAAAATGTCAGGGATAAAATATCCAGAGCTAAATTCAGACTCATCCTTTCAGATGCTAGTACTGATTCAGCATGAATAACCAAGAATGCATTCTTGATAGATTTGCAGACCCTGATCATGAAAGCCCAAAAATTTGACAATTTGAAATATCCAGTATATTCTACATGTCACAGACTGCATGCATTTAAATGGTGCAGCTTAATAAAAGTAAACATTTTAACAGTCCTGTACTCCACTGTTCATGTTTACAAAGAAAATATGGACAAGTGGGTCTTTTGTACAGACAAGTTAACTTTTTAATTTACTTGTCCATGGAGAGCTTGATTTTGATAAAATTTCTGCACCCCTGCAGAGTCATTGGCCTTGCAGTTTTGAGATTATGAATGCTATGAGGCTTGGTACATGTTGTTGTTGTAATTTATCGATACTTTGAGGCTTGGTACATGTTTTGGTCATAATTTATGGACACTGTGAGGCTTGGTACATGTTATAGTCATAATTGATGGACACTTTGAGGCATGGTACATGTTTTGGTCATAATTTGTGGACACTGAGGCTTGGTACATGTTATGGTCATAATTTATGGACACTGAGGCTTGGTACATGTTATGGTCATAATTTATGGACACAGAGGCTTGGTACATGTTATGGTCATAATTTATGGACACTGTGAGGCATGGTACATGTTATGATCATAATTTATGGACACTGTGAGGCTTGGTACATAGTATGGTCATAATTTAAAGCATATTAACCGAAACAAACCACTTTTAACTCCTGTCACTGCTATCTAGCACTTATCATCAAGTTTAATAACTCTGCTAAGTAGTCTTTTTCATTTTAGACATTTTTGAATTGAATCAGACTCTATTAAAAAAGTTCTAATGCAAAACATACAGCTCAGTGCAGTGAGTTATATGAGCTTGGTTATTTCAGTTTGTGAGCAAATGTGTAATTTGTTTGTGCTTTATGCCCTAAAAAAACAATGCACATGGCCCTGTGGCAAACAAGTTTATTAAGTTTAATAGGAAAGAGGAAGGTATGTAGTGATGACAATGACAGTGTAAAGTGAATGTTGACATGGACAGTGTAAAACAGTTAAGGTCTGATCCATGTGGTAATGGAAGTGATGCTGAAAAGGAAATGAAGCATTGTGCGATTTTCCCCAACCAGCAGACATGCCCATGAAGGTAAAGGTTAGACAGTGAGACAATAAGGGTCATGAACTTTTAATTGGCTTTATAAAGTCAAGAGTGATTGACACTTTTGAGTAAAGCACAGTACTTATAGTTAAGCAAGGAAAAATTATGTTTTTGGGACTACCAATTCCAGGAACATTTAGTTCTTGGTGTTTTTGTCCCATGAAATGAATGGAGATCAGTAAAATATTGAACTGTTATATTTCTGTGTATGGACTCAGTTTCAGTAGGCTGGGTGTACTGGATTCACATTTCAAAATGCTACTGAGAGCTTTGACTCCTTTTTCCCATAGACTTATCTCCCTCATGGAGGGTACAAAAGAGGTGGGCAGATATTTACTTCAGCAAATTGTTCACCATTCCTCTTGTTTGTTTTTAAAATATTTTTCTTTCTTTTACATTTAAAACAATTTTTTATTACATTGTCAGTTATTTGTGAAGTTTTGGGGATGCTTAATAACATAGTTATTGGCATGCACAACTAGGTATATTTTATACATACATAGTTGCATCTGCATCAGAGTTTCAGCAATTTTATAAATTAATGTGACTGTAAGAAATTTTATTTGTATATAAGATATATCACAACATTTTTAGCAAATAAGGTGAGAAAACTATGTTCACAAAAATATGTTACTGCAAAATATAATTGATAAAGTATTATGATTAGTTACTTGGACAGCATTTAAGTCATATAACATACTGAGTCGATTTCACTACAGTATCGTGATTAGTTACTTGGACAGTATTTAAGTCATATAACATGCTGAGTCGATTTCACTACAGTATCGTGATTAGTTACTTGGACAGCATTTAAGTCCTGAACATGCTGAATCAATTTCATTACAGTATCATGATTTACAGTAATTGCCAATAATTTGACCCGTTTAGTTACTATCTTTTTATTGTTGCTACATAGTGATTTTGAACAGAATGAAGCACCAAAAACCTTTGGAATGGCCATGGGAAAGGCACTTAGCTTTTTTGGCGTGACCATGGGAAAGGCACTTAGCTTTGGTGTGACCATGGGAAATTCACTTAGCATTGGAGTGACCATGGAAAGGCACTTAGCTTTGGTGTGACCATGGGAAAGGCACTTAGTTTTGGTGTGACCATGGGAAATTCACTTAGCTTTGGTGTGACCATGGAAAGGTGCTTGGCTTTGGTGTGACCATGGGAGAGGCACTTAGCTTTGGAGTGACCATGGGGAAGGCACTTAGCTTTAGCGTGACTATGGGAAACTTGGCTTTGGTGTGACCATGGGAAATTCACTTAGCTTTGGCATGACCATGGGAAAGGCACTTGGCTATTATTTCCTTGGCATGATACAGTCAGTAATAATGTTAAAAGTGCTGTTAAAACCACATCCACCAACTCATGGCTAGTAAAGATGTATGATTTGATTAGAGATATTTTGTGACATTATCAGATAGTGATTATGTTGTATGGCAAACCTTGCATGGATAAACTCTAGTTTTATTGAATGGAATGTGTATGTACTGCATTACAGTTAAATTGGTCCATCAGACCTCTCCATAGTATCGTAGAAGAAAAGGTTCTCACTATAGAGAGCTTTGGTCCATAATAAAAGAGTGTATTGTCAGTTTACTTGGATCATTCAAATCAAGAAAGTATTTTCTTCATTAATAGCAGGGAATTCTTGCATTGTGACTGGCGATGATTCTGGTTGTATATCAGCGGTACTTCCCTCACAGGAACTCTGGAGGATCAACCTAAATAATGTGATTATGCTGAAGGTATGATAATACAATGTTTTCACTGCCTCAATCATTTCACTGAGTGTATGCTAATACAATGAGTTCACTACCTCAGTCATTTCACTGAGTGTATGCTAATACAATGAGTTCACTGCCTCAGTCATTTCACTGAGTGTTATGCCAGTACAGTGTGTTCACTGTCTCTGTCATTTCACTGAGTGTATGCTAATACAATGAGTTCACTGCCTCAGTCATTTCACTGAGTGTTATGCCAATGTAGTGTGTTCACTGTCTCTGTCATTTCATTGAGTGTATGCTAATACAATGAGTTCATTGCCTCAGTCATTTCAGTGTTATGCCAATGCAGTGTGTTCTCTGTCTTGGTCATTTCACAGAGTGTATGCTAATACAATGAGTTCACTGTCTCAGTCATTTCACTGAGTGTTATGCTAATACAGTGTGTTCACTGTCTTGGTCATTTCACTGAGTGTATGCTAATACAGTGAGTTCACTGCCTCAGTCATTTCACTGAGTGTATGCGTATACAGTGTGTTCATTGCCAGTCATTTCATTGAGTGTTATGCCAACACAATGTGATCACTGCCTTGGTCTTGAGTGTATGCTAACACAGTGTGTTCACTGCCTCAGTCATTTCACTGAGTGTTATGCCAATACAATGAGTTCACTGCCTCAGTCATTTCACTGAGTGTATGCTAATACAATGTGTTCACTGTCATGGTCATTTTACTGCCTCAGTCATTTCACTAAGTGTTATGCCAATACAATGTGTTCGCTGCCTTGGTAATGAGTGTATGCTAATACAGTGTGTTCACTGCCTTGGTCATGAGCGTATGCAAATACATGGTGTGTTCACTTCCTCAGTCATTTCACGGGGTGTATGCTAATACAGTGTGTTCACTGCCTTGGTCATTTCATTGAGTGATGCTAATACAGTGTGTTCACTGCCTCAGTTATTTGACTGAGTGTATGCTAATACAATGTATTCACTGCCTCGGTTATTTGACTGAGTGTATGCTAATACAGTGTGTTCACTGCCTTGGTCATGAGTGTATGCTAATACAGTGTGTTCACTGACTCAGTCATTTCACTGAGTGTTATGCCAGTACAATGTGTTCACTGCCTTCATCTTGAGTGTATGCTAATACAGTGTCTTCACTGCCTTGGTCATGAGTGTATGCTAATACAGTGTGTTCACTGCCTTAGTCATTTCACTGAGTGTTATGCCAATACAATGAGTTCACTGCCTCAGTCATTTCCCTGAGTGTATGCTAATACAATGTGTTCACTGTCTCGGTCATTTCACTGAGTGTATGCTAATACAGCGTCCACTGCCTCAGTCATTTCACTGAGTGTTATGCCAATACAATATGTTCACTGCCTTGGTCATGAGTGTATGATAATACAGTGTGTTCACTTCCTCAGTCATTTCACTGTGTGTATGCTAATACAGTGTGTTCACTGCCGTGGTCATTTCATTGAGTGATGCTAATATAGTGTGTTCACTGCCTCAGTTATTTGACTGAGTATATGCTAATACAGTGTGTTCACTGCCTCAGTTATTTTACTGAGTGTATGCTAATATAGTGTGTCCACTGCCTTGGTCTTGAGTGTATGCTAACACAGTGTGTTCACTGCCTTGGTCATGAGTGTATGCTAATACAGTGTGTTCACTGCCTCAGTCATTTCACTGAGTGTTATATGCCAATACAATGAGTTCACTGCCTCAGTCATTTCACTGAGTGTATGCTAATACAATGTGTTCACTGTCATGGTCATTTTACTGCCTCAGTCATTTCACTGAGTGTTACGCCAATACAGTGTGTTCACTGCCTTGGTAATGAGTGTATGCTAATACAGTGTCTTCACTGCCTTGGTCATGAGTGTATGCAAATACATGGTGTGTTCACTTCCTCAGTCATTTCACAGGGTGTATGCTAATACAGTGTGTTCACTGCCTTGGTCATTTCATTGAGTGATGCTAATACAGTGTGTTCACTGCCTCAGTTATTTGACTGAGTGTATGCTAATACAGTGTGTTCACTGCCTCAGTTATTTGACTGAGTATGCTAATACAGTGTGTTCACTGCCTTGGTCATGAGTGTATGCTAATACAGTGTGTTCACTGACTCAGTCATTTCACTGAGTGTTATGCCAGTACAATGTGTTCACTGCCTTCATCTTGAGTGTATGCTAATACAGTGTCTTCACTGCCTTGGTCATGAGTGTATGCTAATACAGTGTGTTCACTGCCTTAGTCATTTCACTGAGTGTTATGCCAATACAATGAGTTCACTGCCTCAGTCATTTCCCTGAGTGTATGCTAATACAATGTGTTCACTGTCTCGGTCATTTCACTGAGTGTATGCTAATACAGCGTCCACTGCCTCAGTCATTTCACTGAGTGTTATGCCAATACAATATGTTCACTGCCTTGGTCATGAGTGTATGATAATACAGTGTGTTCACTTCCTCAGTCATTTCACTGTGTGTATGCTAATACAGTGTGTTCACTGCCGTGGTCATTTCATTGAGTGATGCTAATATAGTGTGTTCACTGCCTCAGTTATTTGACTGAGTATATGCTAATACAGTGTGTTCACTGCCTCAGTTATTTTACTGAGTGTATGCTAATATAGTGTGTCCACTGCCTTGGTCTTGAGTGTATGCTAACACAGTGTGTTCACTGCCTTGGTCATGAGTGTATGCTAATACAGTGTGTTCACTGCCTCAGTCATTTCACTGAGTGTTATATGCCAATACAATGAGTTCACTGCCTCAGTCATTTCACTGAGTGTATGCTAATACAATGTGTTCACTGTCATGGTCATTTTACTGCCTCAGTCATTTCACTGAGTGTTACGCCAATACAGTGTGTTCACTGCCTTGGTAATGAGTGTATGCTAATACAGTGTCTTCACTGCCTTGGTCATGAGTGTATGCAAATACATGGTGTGTTCACTTCCTCAGTCATTTCACAGGGTGTATGCTAATACAGTGTGTTCACTGCCTTGGTCATTTCATTGAGTGATGCTAATACAGTGTGTTCACTGCCTCAGTTATTTGACTGAGTGTATGCTAATACAATGTATTCACTGCTTCAGTTATTTGACTGAGTGTATGCTAATACAGTGTGTTCACTGCCTCAGTTATTTGACTGAGTATGCTAATACAGTGTGTTCACTGCCTTGGTCATGAGTGTATGCTAATACAGTGTGTTCACTGACTCAGTCATTTCACTAAGTGTTATGCCAGTACAATGTTTTCACTGCCTTGGTCTTGAGTGTATGCTAATACAGTGTCTTCACTGCCTTGGTCATGAGTGTATGCTAATACAGTGTGTTCACTGCCTTAGTCATTTCACTGAGTGTTATGCCAATACAATGAGTTCACTGCCTCAGTCATTTCCCTGAGTGTATGCTAATACAATGTGTTCACTGTCTCGGTCATTTCACTGAGTGTATGCTAATACAGTGTTCACTGCCTCAGTCATTTCACTGAGTGTTATGCCAATACAATGTGTTCACTGCCGTGGTCATGAGTGTATGATAATACAGTGTGTTCACTGCCTTGGTCATGAGTGTATGATAATACAGTGTGTTCACTGCCTTGGTCATGAGTGTATGATAATACAGTGTGTTCACTGCCTTGGTCATGAGTGTATGGTAATACAGTGTGTTCACTTCCTCAGTCATTTCACAGCGTATATGCTAATACAGTGTGTTCACTGCCTTGGTCATTTCATTGAGTAATGCTAATACAGTGTGTTCACTGCCTCAGTTATTTGACTGAGTGTATGCTAATACAATGTATTCACTGCCTTGGTTATTTGACTGAGTGTATGCTAATACAATGTGTTCACTGCCTCAGTTATTTTACTGAGTGTATGCTAATATAGTGTGTTCACTGCCTTGGTCATGAGTGTATGCTAATACAGTGTGTTCACTGACTCAGTCATTTCACTGAGTGTTATGCCAATACAATGTGTTCACTGCCTTGGTCATGAGTGTATGATAATACAGTGTGTTCACTGCCTTGGTCATGAGTGTATGATAATACAGTGTGTTCACTGCCTTGGTCATGAGTGTATGGTAATACAGTGTGTTCACTTCCTCAGTCATTTCACAGCATATATGCTAATACAGTGTGTTCACTGCCTTGGTCATTTCATTGAGTGATGCTAATACAGTGTGTTCACTGCCTCAGTTATTTGACTGAGTGTATGCTAATACAATGTATTCACTGCCTTGGTTATTTGACTGAGTGTATGCTAATACAATGTGTTCACTGCCTCAGTTATTTTACTGAGTGTATGCTAATATAGTGTGTTCACTGCCTTGGTCATGAGTGTATGCTAATACAGTGTGTTCACTGACTCAGTCATTTCACTGAGTGTTATGCCAATACAATGTGTTCACTGCCTTGGTCTTGAGTGTATGCTAATACAGAGTGTTCACTGCCTCAGTCATTTTACTGAGTGTTATGCCAATACAATGAGTTCACTGCCTCAGTCATTTCACTGATTGTATGCGTATACAGTGTGCTCACTGTCTCAGTCATCTGACTGAGTGTATGCTAATACAATGTGTTCACTGCCTCAGTTATTTGACTGAGTGTATGCTAATACAATGTATTCACTGCTAATACAATGTATTCACTGCCTCAGTCATTTGACTGTATGCTAATACAATGTTTTCACTGCCTCAGTCATTTGACTGAGTGTGTGCTAATACAATGTGTTCACTGCCTCAGTCATTTGACTGAGTGTATACTATACTAGTAATGTGAAGATAAGCACTGAGATATGGAACTTAATTAACATCATGGTGTACCATCATGCAAAAGGTAATTTCATACATTAAGTTCATAACACATTTGTTCTGCTATCTGAATATTTAGGTTGACTTCAAAAATATATACAATACAGTCTTGTCATAAATGTTGGGTTTTGTGTTCCTATCACAGTAACAAAAGGGGCCATAGTATTTTGTAACAAAAGGGAGCATTTTTGTGTCCATGGCAAATGCAAAAGGGAGCATATTATTTTGTGTTCCCATTGCAGTAATAAAAGGGTATATTGGTTTGTGTTTCCATCATAAGCACAAATGGAGGAATATTATTTTGTGTTCTCATCGCAGTGTTCCCATTGCAGTAGTAAAAGGATGCATATTGTATTGTGTTCCTATCGCAGCA
The DNA here is from genome assembly GCA_016617855.1 of Megalonaias nervosa. NCBI lineage: Eukaryota > Metazoa > Mollusca > Bivalvia > Unionida > Unionidae > Megalonaias > Megalonaias nervosa. Next base: position 3,862 of record JAECUM010015801.1, on the reverse strand, counting down.
ACCAAAGGGGGCATATTGTATTGTGTTGCCATCACAGCAACCAAAGGGGACATATTGTTTTGTATTTATCCATGCATATGTCTACATGTCCGTTATGAATCTATTTTAGTGCAAGAGCTTATAAACTATTGGAATAATAAAATTTTATACACTCTGTAATGGCAGTTTATGATTTTTTAAAACCTAGATGTTTTTTTTATACAAATCTTGTTAGAATGATGAAGCAAAGAACCAATTGAGGTAGTCTAGTAAAATTTAATGTTTCTATGTGTAATATGTAGACGACTCAAAACCAAGTTGCCATGTTATTTCCAGATCATGTGGCTCACTTTGTTATCATTACCCATTGTATGTTTTAGTTCCCTAATTAATTATAGTACATACAGCTTTGCATTTGACTTGTTTATTGTGGGCTGTTTGAGCTGTCAGCAGAGATTTTGAGCCCACTTTCCTTGATCTGCCTAGTTTACCATTTGTTTCTCATTCATGGTTTGTGCTTAAAACGAATATTGAAATTTTAGCTGATCTAGCTGTAAGGCCAAAGAAGGTTAAGATCTGTGTCCATCATGTGTTGTACATCCATCAACATTTGCAATTTTCAGTTTAAAAAAATGACTGGTCCAAGACAAATTCAACCAAATTTGGCAGAATATATCCTTTCATGAATGGCTTTTAAATCTGCACAAATGATTCTGATCTGCCACCATTATAAAAAAATAGAGAAACCTTTTCTTCTTAAAAACTACTGAACAGAATCTGACCATTTAACAAAAAGCATCCTGACACAAATGGCTTTCAGGTTGTATATATAATGCTGATCAAATATAGCCACCATTCCTAAAAATATTAAAATCTTGAAATGACTTATCATCAAAAACCATGCAAGAGAAATTCACAAAAATGAAAGAAAGAACCTTTGCATTGAGCGGTTTCAATTTTTAGTTCACTTGACTGTAGGACCTAGTGACTGTAAGGCCTAGTGAGCTCATGGTATGGCACTGTGTCTTGGTTCACTTGACTGTAAGGCCTAGTGAGTTCATGATATGGCATTGTGTCTTGGTTCATGTTTTTGATCTGGTTTTGATGAAACTTGGAATATATATTTATGTCATCATTATCAAAACTAATTTTTGATATGAACAAGATTTATGCATACTGATGAGGTTATCATGTATCTGATTTTCAGAACTTGTTACCCTCAGTATTTCTCATTTGATACTTATATCATCAAGCAAGATCTTGGACAATTTCATTAATGACCAGATCAAAGCAATGCTAATGCTGTGATCTTGCATGTAGTTGGTTGATATTGTTAACACTATAGGCCATATTTCTAGTCAGATTTTGATAAAACTTTGAATATTGGCTTAAAGGATCAAGATCCCACTCAAGTTCCATAATTAAAAAAAAATACTTAAATCCTCAAGATATCCAGTGAGTTTTATGATAAGAAAGTTCTGTGCATATGAAATTCAGTATAAATAGAAATGGTTTGCAAATCATGTTTTTTATTCAACTTTGTGAAAATACCTGACCTCACTCTTTACTATAATGTCAATCAGGGGAAGTAACCTGTGATATTGACTATTGAGAATCAGTTTGGATTACAGAGTTCTTATGAACACCAGTAAAAACAAATTTTTAAAATACAAGTTACATACATTTCAGTTGGACAGTTTTGTAAATTAGGAAAATAATACACATTTGGGATTAAATTGAATAATTTATAACCCAAGAATAGTATGAAATAGAAATATTGTTGAACAAAATATACAATTATAGGCTCGTATTAATTATGTACATTGTTACAATAAAGGATCAGAGTTTCTTTACACAATTATAGATATTTATTGGCATATAATAGTGTGTATTTTTAATAATAGTTTTTGCTCTAAAAAGAACATTAGAAATTCTTCAATCTTTGGAAGTAAGTTTGAGTTGTTTGGTGAAATAGACTTTCATATTTTCTAGTGTTGCTATGTTAAAATGACTGTAACATTTATAATTTATATATTATCACTTGTGTATTATTTTATGTCATTTCATTTATTCAGTGCCATTACTCGCAAAAATTATTTGGAATTTATGCTTTTTATTTTTAAACATTAATTTAACAAAACACTTGCAAATGCTTTTATCCTAAAACACTTCCAGATTTAATTACCAAGAGTAAAAAAACCTAATGGCCAAAAAGAACAACCTGTGAATTATAATTTCAGTTTTTGAGACCACAAATAGAAAACTTTTAATCAGCGAACTTAACTTTTAAATATGTTTGATGACTTCAATTATGGGCAGGAGATTATTGATATTGTACCTTTATCTTGAAAAGAATTTTTATCTGACTGAGCAAAATAGATAAAAATTGATATAAAAGTTTGGAAAATAAGTTTCATTGGTTGTGCTGTCACAGGACTACATAAGCCTGCTTTGTGCAATGGCCGACTGTTCAATTTTGTTAGCCAGATGAACAATATCAGGCTTATTTGGACCTTTTCTTGTTCAAATTATGCTGACCTGCCATCAGATCTAGCTGCCATTACTGAAAATAGAACAAAACTCGTAGAATTTGACTGATTTTGACAGAAGCATCATTACATTGAGTACTTTTGAATTTCAGGGAATGATGCTGGTCTACTCACCAGCAAGGTGATGCTACTAAAAATTGAAAACCTTTAAACAGCTTCTCAAAAACTGCTCAGAAAGATTTGACTAAATTTGAAGGAAAGCAGCCTGGCTAAAAAGTTTTTAATTTTGAGCAAATAATGAAGAGATGCTGTTGTTGTTGTTGTTGTTGTTGTTGTTGTTAACGCCATTTTTCAGCACAAGATAGGCTATACATGGCAGCCAGTATTAATGGTGGAGGAAGAACCCTGGAAAACCCCGGGAAGAACCACCAACCCATGAGAAGCTACTGGCAGGCTTTCTCACGTACCATGAAGAGATGCCATCAGATTTGGAAATAATCACGCAGGATAGAAAAATCATGTCATGAAGTGCTTTTTGGTTTGTACAAATGATGCTAATCTTACCTTGTAACCCTATACCGTAATTCTTGTGGCCCTATGCAGTAATCCTTTTAGTCCTATACAATAATTCTTGTGGCCCTATGCAGTAATCCTTTTAGTCCTTTACAATAATTCTTGTAACCCCATACAATAATCCTTGTGGCCTATACAGTAATCCTTGTAACCCTATACAGTAATCCTTTTAGTCCTATACAATAATTTTTGATGCCTTATGCAGTAATCCTTTTAGTCCTGTACAATAATTCTTGTAACCCCATACAATAATCCTTGTGGCCCTATAAGTAATCCTTGTAACCCTATACAGTAATCATTGTGGCCCTATGCAGCAATCCTTGTAACCCTATACAGTAATCCTTTTAGTCCTATACAATAATTCTTGTGGCCCTATACAGTAATCCTTTTAGTCCTGAACAATAATTCTTGTAACCCTATACATTAATCCTTGTAATCCTATACAGCAGTGCTTGACATTGAAAGATTTTAGTGTTTCATTTATTCTTTGTGTCTGTGTACATAACATATATTCATATTCGCTCCATAATACACCAAAGATGGTGTACTGTGTATTGCATGGTTGTCAGATCACACTTGGAGAATTTCTAGATGAAGACTGGCGGTGCAAAAGCCAAGTTTGACGCAGTTCAATGCCAAGTGGATGGATTGGACATTGTAGTTGATAGATGGGTCAGTGATATGCCCTAGTCGTCCGGGGATTATTCATCAGATTGGTAAGATTGTGATGCATGTGTTTCAGTCTTCCTTTAGCGTTGTATTTAAATGAAATATGGCATTGAGGACAGGATAAGTTTATACCAGATGCCTATGCAGGATGA
>JAECUM010015800.1:0-23450 GCA_016617855.1 Megalonaias nervosa | reverse complement strand
TTTCGGGGACGAACATGTGTTAACCCATTACGACAACTATGCAATTTGGCGTAATGTCGGTGCTGGCCACGTCGTGTTATAAACATTAGCATTTTGGATTGCCTCCCCGAATCCGTCCACTGGCCATGAGAGAAACTTTGTTATTTTTACAGTCTGGAGCCGTGTCAACGCTGTCGTCACTTGGGAACACCACGGTCGGGCACTAACAAAGCTATATTCAGAGATAGTTTTCATAGCCAATACGTACAAAACATGGTTTTAGCGCACAACAAAACGTGTTTGGGGCGTTTCAAACTATGGATTGAGGAAACAATATTGTAATGCTGTTATATTTCACAAACTATGAGTGTTTGAAGTTTCTTTCCGGTTAAACGTTCCTCAGGAATCCTCATAAGAAAGTTTGTTTAATGTCAGGGCCAATCAAGTCGAATGAGTATACCACAAGTTTAGGTCGTAGTTCAGACTGCATTAAAACGTTGACAGGGGTGTGCAAATTTCTGACATGAATTTCATATGTTATGTATGTTGTACCCGGGTTAATACCTTTTCATCGGAACACCTCGTGATGCTTAAAAATTCTGTGGTAAACATATACTTGTATTTACGTGTAGGTGGGCCCATTCTGTTGCTGTAATGGTCTCGAATGACTTTTCTGATGAAGAGCACTTGTGTGAATCAGGTTCTTTGATGCAAATATAAAAACTCATAACATCTCAATTAAACAAGTTACGGTTGCAAATAATAATATCCTATCACGAAGTTATGGTTGACTTTAGCACAAAGCAGCTTGATAAAATGAAGAATGAAATTGGAAATGATTGCGGGTTCACATTTAGGCTTTCTCTGACAAAGTTTAGTAGATTGATCCCTTTGTGATTGATCCAGTCACAACTTAATCAGTTTCAAAAGGCCGAAAGAAAGAACTTCTCGGTGACATTAAAATTATCCTAGTCAGGGATGTAACAAATGAAAAACACCTGGCCTCCCGACCCCAATGTCTATGTTGTTGTCTCGCCGTTGTCCAATCTTCATTTACACGCTATGACAAAGTCGGTCAAGCATTTTCAAGCTGTCTTAATTAGGGATGAACTTGTATTCCCTGCACAAGGGAAACTGACATACGTGTTAACACCCAACCATTTTTATATGTTGGTTTGTACGGACATGCACCACCACTTTAAGTTGTTGATTATTTAACCCGTGGCACTAGCTCCAATCGATGTCTACTTCTGTTTGATTCGAATCTGCGGTTGCAATCTTGGCTTGATGACTCACTATGCGGCAATTCTACTGATATAGCGTTGTGGGCACTAGAGTGTTCACCAACCCAGAAAACACTTATGGATTTTACCTTGTGAGTTCGAAAGTATGCTTAACAGTATACGAAATGTCTATTGTCATTTACAAACGCTCAGTTCGGCCCTGATGTGGATATGACCAGGTTCGCCACCAAAACGTATTTGACTGAATTTACCAGTTGATTTGTTGTTTTCGTCAACCCCGGCGAACTTCAAACCGGAAACTTTTCAACGTTTAACATGAACAATCAAGATATTATTTTGAATCTGTGAGGTTCTTTTGCAAAATAACCCGGGCAGAAGTCAATGAAATTAGGTAAATCAGAGACTATGCTATGTGAATTGCGTTTATCAAAGACAATGTCTATCTACACACGTTATCGAAAGTTAACAAGTTTGGCGATGAAATAAGTGGAGACCTTATTATAAAAGGAAGCCGAATTCAACTGATGCAAGAGACAGTCGATGATGATAATGATCCAACGAAACAGTATGCGGATATAAAAATTAGTGGTATCAAAGTTCTGGCTGACAATACACGATTGAGAAAACTTATTAACTTTCTGATGGTACATATTGGAATATACAAATAGGAGGAGCATTAATGTCTGGACTACTTGGTGTATCACATGTAAATATTGATGGGTTTCATCCCCGTGGGGACTTTAGTTACTGATAAAGTCGGATGCTATTGATTTATTAAATATGCGTCCATTAACACATAGGGGTCTCTTAGTATCAAATTAAAAAAAAGATGAAGAAACAGATCAAGGTGACAACTCTCACCTTAGGCGCATGGAACGTGCGCACACTCATGGATCGTGCCGGGACTGAAAAGCCTGAAAGACGGACTGCTTTGATTGCCAGAGAGCTGAACAGGTACAAAGTCCAGATCTCAGCACTCAGCGAGACCCGATTTGCCAACGAAGGTCAACTGTCAGAGGTAAATGCAAGCTACACCTTCTTTTGGATTGGACGCAGCATGGAAGAACGTCGCGAGGCTGGAGTTGGGTTTGCCATCAAGTCCAACCTGGTCAACAAGACAGTCGGCCCACCTAAAGGCATCAACGATCGTCTGATGACCGTTCGACTGCCGCTCCCAAGAAAGCGATATGCCACACTAGTCAGCGCCTACGCCCCAACAATGACAAACCCTGATGAGATCAAGGACAAGTTCTATGATGAACTGAGATCCACTATTGCTGCCGTGCCCAGAACAGATAAACTCATCATCCTTGGTGACTTTAACGCCCGGGTTGGCGCAGATCACACCTCATGGGAAGGAGTGCTGGGAAAAATGGGATTGGCAGCTGTAACAGCAATGGCCTCCTACTGCTAGAAACTTGTGCAGCGCACGAACTGCTCATCACTAACTCTGTCTTCCGCCTACCACTTCGCAACAAGACGTCATGGATGCACCCACGCTCCAAGCACTGGCATCTGCTCGACTACGTCATAGTGCGACAGAAAGACAGGCAGGACGTCAGAGTGACGAAAGCTATGTGTGGAGCCGAGTGCTGGACTGACCATAGGCTGATCATCTCCAAACTTAACATCAGGATGCAGCCTCCTAGACGTCCTCAAGGAAGCAAGACGCTGACGCGACTGAACGTCTCCAAGCTGAAAAACGATTCAGTGAAGCAGTCCCTTGCAGACGAACTAGACAACAAGCTAGAAGCCATCACTCCAGACTCGCATGATGTAGAGTCTGATTGGGCGTCCCTTCGGGATGTTGTCTACTCCACCACCGCCGATGTGGTAGGCCCTACTACGCGCAAGCACCAGGACTGGTTCGATGATAACGATGATCGCATTCAAGATCTGCTCGACGAAAAACACCGCACACACAGAGCGCTGCTAAATGACCCGAACTCCACATCTAAGAAAGCTGCATTCGCCAGTATCAGAAGAACAGTGCAGAGAGAGCTCCGACAGATGCATGACACATGGCTGAGCAAGAAGGCGGATGAGATCCAGTCGTATGCAGACCGCAATGACATAAAGAAGTTCTACGAGGCGCTCAAGACAATCTACGGTCCCACTAAATCAGGATCTTCCCCCCTCCTCAGTGCAGATGGGAACACACTGATCACTGATAAGGAAGAGATTCTCAAGCGCTGGGCAGAACACTTCGACAGTGTCCTCAACCGCCCTTCCTCCATCAACGCTGACGCCATCGCTCGCCTGCCCCAGGTCCTAACCAACGCTTCCCTCTCAGACTCGCCAAGTTTCACAGAAGTAGAGAAGGCAATTAAAAGTCTATCCAGTGGCAAAGCCCCGGGTTCTGACTCCATCCCAGCGAAAGTCTACGCAGCTGGTAGTCCCCGACTGACGCAGAAGCTTACTGACCTCTTCCAGTCTGTGTGGAACCAGGAGAAGATTCCACAGGAGTTCAAAGACGCCTCTATTGTCCACCTCTACAAGCGGAAGGGGAACCGTCAAGCATGCGATAACCACCGTGGCATCTCCCTATTATCCATCACAGGGAAAATACTGGCCAGAATTCTGCTAAATCGACTGACTGTCCACTTGGAGCAAAGCTTGCTACCAGAGAGTCAGTGCGGCTTCATGCAGGATCGGGGCACCGTGGACTTGATCTTCGCAACCAGGCAACTCCAGGAGAAATGTCAAGAGCAGAACGTTAGCCTCTACACAACTTTTGTGGTCCTCACAAAGGCTTTTGACACTGTGAGTCGTGACGGTCTGTGGAGGATCATGGCAAAGTTCGGATGCCCTGAGAAGTTCATCACCATGGTCAGACTGTTCCACGATGGCATGCTCGCCAGAGTACAGGATGATGGAGAGTTCTCCCTGCCCTTTCCAGTGACAAACGGTGTCAAGCAGGGCTGTGTTCTTTCCCCGACCCTGTTCAGCATGATGTTCACAGCGATGCTGACCGATGTTTTCCGTGAGGGTGACATTGGCATCGACATCCGGTTCAGGACTGATGGGAACATCTTCAACCTGAGAAGACTGCAGGCTAAGACCAAAGTCCAGGAAGACACCATCCGCGACTTCCTCTTTGCTGACTACTGCGCTTTGAATGCTGGTACTCAGTCTGACATGCAAGAAAGTATGGATCGGTTCTCCAAAGCCTGCACAGACTTCGGACTCACAATGAGTACGAAGAAGACCGAAATCATGTACCAGCCTGCACCCTCAGTCCCCTACACCGAACCCAGCATTACCGTCGATGGACAGAAGCTCGCTGTTGCTGACAAGTTCATCTACCTTGGCAGCACCTTGTCGAGCACAGTCTCCATCGATGAAGAGGTCACTCTCAGGATTGCTCGTGCAAGTGCAGCCTTAGGCAGACTTCACAATACTGTGTGGAACAGAAGAGGAATCAGCCTGCCAACCAAGCTCAAGGTGTACCGCGCAGTAGTACTGCCCTCCCTCTTGTACGCCTGTTAGACATGGACGGTGTACAGTCGCCATGCAAAACAGCTGAACTCCTTCCACATGCGATGCCTCAGAAAACTGCTCCACATCAAATGGCAGGACAAGACACCTGAGACAGAAGTCCTCCAGAGAGCAGAGATGACACGCGTCTATGCCATGCTCAGAAGGTCACAACTCCACTGGGCTGGTCATGTCTGCCGTATGCCTGATGAGCGCCTCCCAAAGAGACTGTTCTATGGGGAACTCGCTGAAGGCAAGCGTTCCCGAGGAGGCCAAAAGAAACGGTTCAAGGACACGCTCAAAGCCTCCATGAAGTCCTGTAGCATCGACCCAGACAGCTGGGAGCAGCCTGCCGAAGACCGCGTTGCCTGGCGTCACCAGATCAACTCAAGCGCAGCTGCATTTGAAGAGCACCGGATCAACGAGGCCAAGCAGAAACGTCAGCAGAGGAAGAGCAGAGCCAGCACCGACCTTCAGTCCATCCAGCCCCCGGCAATTCTCTGTCCTCATTGCTGCAGACTCTTCAGAGCACAGATTGGCCTCACCAGCCATCTGCGCACTCACAGACCAGCCCAGATCTGAAGTCATGGTCGTCTTCGAGACCGAAGGACGAACATCATCATCACCAGTAAGTAATGAAAATAGGTCCATTCCAAACTAATTTTATTCCAATATTATAGTTTGTGATAACTCTGTGTTTTGGACAACCTAAAAGAAAGCATTTTTCAGTTTCCTGGTACACCAAAGAAACACATTTTAGGCTGCAGTAAGTGAAGCTTGAAAAGGTCTGTATGAGGTAATATACAACCTCGTCGCAACTACTATGTAAATGTTTTATATCGTTATGAACTTCATAGTAATATTATTCAGCTTTATCTAAATTCCTAATTAACCTCTTTATCTAAATTCCTAATTAATTCCTAATTAACAAGCAAAAACTGAGATGATAGGTTGTTACAGACCACTATTGGGAAAAATTTCATTCGATAGCAGATTTTGTTAGTAAGAACAAATGGTCGAAAGTTCATAGAGACAAAGGATGGAAAGTTTATGGGGACAAGAGATCATATATTATTAAATGTACAACCCAGCACACGCCCTTACTATTTCAGCAGTCACTTTTGGATTACTATCCAGCACACACCCCACTACACAGCAACTGATGTTTGGATTAGTATCTAACACGCCACATATACTATCCAGCTGCCATTTTTGATAATATCCAGCACACACAGGCTGATGTTTTATTATTATCCGAACACACACCCCTACTATCCATCGACTGCATTTTTCTTACTTACCAAACGCATAAGCGTGCTATCCAACTCAAAGGGATGGGGTGTTTATGAACAAACACCATATACTTACATGCACAAGCATGCTATCATCACCAAGAGAAGGTGTAGAATGTTAGATAGGGGGATGAAATAGGCACACACGCTAACACAAACATACTATACTATCACACACAAGGGTAGGAAGTGTTTATAGATACACTAATATACCTTCACCCACATACAAACACAAGAGATGGAGTAAGGAGTTTTACGTTTTAGTTGTCAACATAGACATCTACCAAAAAAAAAAAACATACGCAAACACATACATGCATAAATTTCTGGCAAATGATCAGTATCTCTCTTTTCTAGAGATCTGGACGTCCCTGAACAGGGCCCATGAATTTGTTCCACAATTATCATTTGTGGTTATAGCTCCTGGGTCGTAAGCTGCAGGATGAACATCTTTGAAGTCATGGTGTAGGCCACTAATCTAAACGTAGGCTCGTTGGCCTCCTTTCCCCATTTTTCCTTCTCCTTCTCATCCGAGGTCAAATCTGTATAGCCCCGTTGGCGCATCGTTTATCGGATCCTCGCTGAGCTGAGGCTCTGGATTTCTCTCTTCATCTTCTTACGCTTTGTTTATTTCCACTAATTATCCTTGACCTTTTTCTTCTACACCCACTCCACCTTGATTTACACTATTTACCTATCCATCATCCTCTGACGAACTCTTTAGTGATTCTCAGAGTGGATATTTCCATCTTTAAAAGTCGTTTGTGGATGTCGCCCTCCATCTCCTGAACCCAACCAATAAAGTGCTGTACCCTTTCCATCAAATTGATGGCGTCTTTCAATTTGACACTTTACAGTGGTCTGTTTTATGGTTTAAGCACAGAAGTGAAGGAAATCATACCTGACATAGAATAAAAATTTAAAAGAAATCACGCGAACCTTAAAGAAAACATTCTTATGATCTTTTAGATAGGTTTACATAAAGAGTGAGTGTTTATATACACACTCTATACAACACAAACACATTATACACAACAAACACATGTCCAATAAGGGAAAGGGCTTTAAGTTTTAGTTTTTGTTTGGGGCGAGACAAAAACATATACCAACATGCACAAACATAAACAAAACATAAAGCAAATTATTGGCAAATGACCTGTATCTCTGTTTCCTGAAGACCTGGTAATCCTTGAAAAGGGCCATATCGTTGGTGATTGGTCCTAGATTTTAACGTCTGGAAGAACGGTCAGGTCACACAATGGGCATCATCTCAGCATAGGGCCTGTTCGTTCTTGAGAAGAATGAGAAGTATTTGGTCTCCTTTTTACAATCCACCTCTTCTCACTCACGATGTTGCTGTTTTTGTTGATGTTGTTGTCTGTGCTGTTGCCTCTGTTTCCTCTCAGTCTTCTTTCTCATTCATGATCTTCGCGCAGGACGTGGCTTTGAACTGCGACTATATCTCTTGCTGCATGCAAAGAACACACTTCGGAGGTTAACTGTGCTCACTGCTTAGTTCTTCGTCAAGTGGCAGCATATGTCAACTCGACGTATTACGGTATGCATAGCATACTTCCTAATTAATATATCTGAACAAGGAAAATGGGATCAAAACTCGGCCAGAGTCACCAAGCGGCAGCAGTATCAGTGAGACAAATGGTCGAAATACCATTGATGTAATTTCGATCATATTCTGCCCAATTATCTAACACGGGCTGTCCCTAGCAACTAATTGTAAGCAGCGCCTTGTAATTAGGATCAAACTAACTTGTTTGAAAAGTTACCTACTTATATTCCGTTCGTGTTCTAACGTTTGTTCCGAATATGGATCGAATCTGGATTAATGTGACCCAAAACATATTAGTGATCTTAATCGAGAGTTATATGTGTTAGAGTAAGATTTTAGGCTGGTGGTCGAATTGATCGAGTTTTCTTTTTATTATAGTTGTAATCGAATTGGGTTTTCTAAGCCCAAATGAAAACCCTAGATAAATAGGAAACTGTGTAATTCTTTTAGTTCTTACAAGGGCTGCTGTGTACCATCTATCGGCGGAGACAGGAGTGGTTTCAGTCGGATGGTCCATTCAGACTTACATCTGACCCTGGCCTTTGCGCTCCTGGGTCAGAAAGGTCAGCTATTATGAGGTTATTGATTGGTAGCAAGAGAGTGAGTCGTTGGTTTGAAAACTTCTACCAGAAAATTCAGGATCAGCGTCGAGAAGGGAATCGGGCAGCTGCCGTATTTCTCCCATAGCTGGATATCTGTCCATCACATTGTAACCTCGTTTTTACTGTTAAGGACTTCCTTAAGACCTCTATGTGTTGCGCAACCTTGTCCAGGTACCACACTATTTCACTTATTCGCTGATTGCTTGACAGTTTAAGAACATAATTCTCTGCTTCATTTTTAAATTTTACTGTGGCCAAGATAATTCTCTTGTTGTCACCCATATTTCCGAATGTAGATTCGGTGCTGGAAGAAATGCTATTGCACGCTGCCACTTCTTGAGTTTTGACCGCCTACATGGGGAGTGGTGCTGGTGTTGCCACCGCGCTTGGTTGGCGGGGGGGGGGGGGCTTTTCCGTTTTTTACGTCCTTCTGGACACAGTTGTTTCTTTTGTCCCTCCTCCTTCTTCTCTTCCTCTCTTCCCTGTATTGACCCTGAGTTGATGTGTTTAGTCAGAGTGAAGTTGGAGTTTGCTTCCTAGGTTTCACATTCGTAGCTGGAGGTTGCGTTGGGGGGGTGGGGATCATGAAGATTGTGCCCTATCTTCATATTGGGTACCTCTGGTTTGGGATATCTGCTGCAGGGTTTGCGTTGGTTACTCCCCCTGTGATTGTGCTCTTCTTCTCCAAGTTGGGGGGGTTGGGGGGTTGGTTGGTTCTATTTAGATTAGTTGTTCTTTCTCATATTGAGAGAAGAGTCGATCTCTTTTCCTGGGTACCTAGACTCCATCCTGAGGATATTGTCAGGCCATGGCCTTTCTTTGCACTCAGTGAATGTGCCGATATCATTTTCATCGATAGCTCTTTTACTTGTTGTGATCTCTGTGGCACAATCAACTTTCAAAGGAATGACTCATATTAATGAAGAGGCTGTGATTCCCACGATTTTGTACTCAACAACATCGATATACACAAACGATACATCAAGACGAGGGTAGATAATCGATCGTTGTTGTAAATGTCTTTCATAGGGACGAGAGCAGTGTAGAATAGAAAGCAAACTGGGACATAAAGTAACGGACATTTATCTGCAGTCAGAAAAATGCATTTTAAGACGATCAGCAGTTTTGGGGTACTCGATCTGTACGCTTTTGCGTTCTTTCTCGAAAGCTTTGCCAAATTGATCGCTGAAAACTTATTGCAGTAGATTTGAGAATTTGAAATATATCAGACAGGCATTCTCGTGCTATAGATGTTCATTTGATGACTGTTTGATGATGGAGTTATTATTCGTGTTAGACATGATCATTTTTGTCCAAATGTTCTTGAACTTGCCCATTCAGAGAATTGACGATGAAAGTGTTTTTACCTAACTGATATTGAGGGCTTGTGTAGGATGAATCATTTTCACTAAAGCTACTTCCCAACGAGCTTCTTGATTAGTTGGTATGGTTTTAATTACTTTGGCTGGGAAACACGTCAGTAAAACATTTACTAGGTAAAGTTAAAAAGATTTGGTTATTCATAGTTCGATAATATGGGTTTCCGAGCAGTCATCCGATGTCAAAGGACAATTAATTTTCAAGTATTCCAAATGAGGGTTGCTACTGCTGTCTTGCCTGGAAGAGTACATGTGGCGACTGGAGCTGGCAGCACGGCAACCGTTATTGTTGTTGTTGGTACTATCGGTAATATATTTCAAGGAAAGACTATGACGGAGATAACCAATACAACTGCTCAGTAAAGAGTGTCGACAATTGTTTGTTTCCTTGTTGCAAACTCAAATTTGCAATCGCTGCTTTGATGATATAACATTAAAAGGATGAAGCAGAAAAAGAAGATCTGAATTTTAGGAACACGTTGTCTACACCACACTCACAGAGGTTGTTTTTTAAAGTTCTTCGAGACAGAAATACAGAGATGGATGTGCAGCTGTTGTGTTTAACGGCATTATGGTCACTTCATCTTCTTGTAGTCGACGACTTATAAAGCGGCAATCCAAGCATCAGAAACAATGTAAATATCATGTCCAACTCATTTTCACCTCTTGAAGTTGACGTTTACACACTTTCCGTTTTCTTCGATTAAGAATGTTTAAGAGATCGTACATTTCGTCTTCTTTTTTGTCACTCGTTTTGACTATGGCAAGTAAAATTAATTTTAACACTTCTCCGTTCATGTATTTCAATTTATAAACAAGATGATCTCGTCTAAGCTCTTGTCCAGTGCAGGAAATAATTCTGCTGCCCTTTTAGGTAAATAACTTAAGTCAAAAGTGCATTTGTTTTTCCAATGCAAACCCAGTCTCTGGTCTGTAACACTTCTTATTTTTTTAGTGATGGGTGACGTTCCAAACAATAGATCAAACACCATCGCCTCGTTTTCAGGGGTCACTTTTCGGGTATACATTCGATGCTTTGATAGGACATATTTCCACATGTGTTATTTAAAAGTTGATAACGTTCGACGATACATGGTTTCCTTACATAATTTACAGCGGTGGCCACATGAGTGAGGTTATTTTAATTCTTTCTGAAAAGCATAGTTACAAATTTCGGTACATTTGTCTGCTTGCCATCATTGAGGCCGAGGACCACATTTTTAAAAACTAGTTTTAAACCTCGCACTAACCCTGGACTTGCCGTTTAAGTCGAAGGAAATATCCAAGCTGATTTTGAAAATACGTCAATGGCATAAAATAAATATGCGTAACCACAATCGTAGGCAGCCAAATGAGAGACAACTTCAAAATCTATTTGTCATTGATGCCAACGACTTTGGTTTGACTTCTGGAAAACGTTCGTCAAACTGGATTGTGTAACGTACACATCAACTGTTCTTATAACCACTGTCGCACATCTTACACTTTTGAATTTGACTTTAATAGCACAATACACGTTTTGAATTCCTCTGTTTTCTTTATCGTTGTTTCTGTTTCGTGGATATGGGCACCGTTCCTTTAAAAATGGAACTTTGTGCACTCCTGCCACATTTTAAGTAACAGTCGTATCACGGAGATTCTTTTTAGTCTTGGGTAGTTGATAAATATCTGATCAATGTTTGACCATTTGAACACTTTAAAAAATCAACCATAATATAGCATTCAGGTACCACTGATGGAAATGTCTATGTCGTTAATAATTGTTCTTGAATCTGTAGCTCAGAAGGTAAACTACGTATTCAGTCTTCTATGTATCTGAGGTGAAGATCATATGTTGCAGCAACCAAAGTAAGACAGCGACGGCATAGAGACCATCTGCAATGTTCCACATATGCTGGATATTTAAACTCCCATTCGAGATGAGTCACAACATAGCTAAACACTGTACATTATCTCCTACTCCCACGTAGACAAATGCAGCTATGGCTTTGGGAATATGTCCTTCCAGATATTTAGTCAATGTTCCTTTGAAAGTGTGTAATCGACTTTCAGAGTCACAGTAGCAGGCACAGTCAAACAAAACGTGCATTCCTTTTATTTGCACATCTCAATGAGCTAGTGGTATCCAGAGCGGCTTCCCGTGCGATGATCGGATTCATAGAGAGGTACATGCACGGACTGACTTTTTCCAGTAAATCAGAAAGGTCGTGTTTACTAGAAGAGCGGCAAGGCACAGTACCGGCATCGCTTTCAATAGCAGGTCTAGCTGCAGCACTGATGTTGCAGGGGCATGTCATCACTCAGGTCTCAAAGCACAGCATTTGCATTCGGGTTCATTGAATTTGGACTTTGGTGAAAGTATGCTGACCTAAAAATCGCACTTGAAATCCACAATGGGCGCCCCACTTGGCTGCTATATTGAAGTATTCATCATTCTAGGTTGGCATTAATATAAGCAATGAATTTCTTTTTGTCTTGGAACTTTCCCCTTTTTATACTCGTTTCTGGTACACAATCTGACGGACGTTCTATAAATATCGACTGGCGATTTTGGTGTTTTTGCATACGTAATATTTTATGTACATCCAGTGTTCATACATTGGATGCCACTGAGGTGGCTACAGTTATGATATTTCCAAAGCGCATGCGGGTGTGTAAACTGTCGCTTTGTCGTAAAATCTTCACAGCAGATCTCTAAGTGTTTAATAAATTTTTCGTTCTCGTCCACGAGTTGAAAGCAATGACTTGGATCTGCCTGGTATTTCGTCTTGGGTAATATCGAAAAATGGGCCAGATATTCAAAGTTGTTCATGACGTTTGCAAAAGACCGTTTTCCTTCGTTTATTTCCATGTGTCAAACTTGTGCCTTCTTGAGTTCAATACCGTTCTTTGAGTGTCTCTTTGTATTCTGGAGTCTAACACTAATTAGGATAGTCGCTAGCTCTTTGTTTCTATTTCATGAATTCGGTGACACAGCCGGAAAATAAATATATATATACTCGAATCGTCGTCCTTTCCTGCCAAATTTCTGACACTTTTAGCGATATCCTCAGTCCAGAGTACCAAGCAATTGGACACTCATCAACGTTCCTGTCAAATCGCGTTCTTCATCATCGTGGCAAGAATGTTAGTATTGATTACACGCTTCAGCATACGTACGGCATTAAAGAAACATAAGTTATATCTGGCAATGACGTGGTTAAACAGGACAGCACAAATTCGTCGGGAGTGTTGCATTTGATCACCCTTCACACCGATGTATTATGTTAACATTTCAGGGCGACCATTGCTGAATCGAGCGTGTTTGCACACCCAGAAATATAAGGAACACATATCGATGTATTTGCTTTCTTTTTCTTGAGATTAGTTGACGTCGTAGAGCAAAGGCGTCGCATTGGTTCTTCCTCCAAACTAACTGTTGCAAGAATTCAGAATCTTCTATATTCACCACTTCGTACTATTCGGTAATGAGTCTAAATTCTCGTTCGATTTTGAATCGTCGATCGTAATCAATTTCCTATATTTTTATCAATTTATATCCTTGATATCTAACCCCATGCATTGTTGGTAAATTTGAAAGTACAACTCTTCGATAGCGAACTTAGAGAAAGGACTTTCATGTTTTGTTGAAGAAAACCAGTGAGGCATTGGTGAAATAAACATCCTTGGAATTCGTAGCCGATCTGAGGTTTTTTTTGTTGTTTCTTTTTAAAATTCCAACCGACCACAAAAAGTATTCAAAGATTCTTTTCTCCTTCGTTTCTGGCATGTTGTGCCTATTTATCGCTTTCATTCCAGTAATGTAGACAGCGCTTTCGACGGATATCATAAGACGTGACTGAGGGGGTATTATAGCTAGTTTGTTCTCAAGTATGAACTTCTTTCGGTAGACTAACCCACACACTTTAATGATGGAAGAATAGCTTACCTTGAAATAATTGCTGAAATTTTCCACAGCACCGTCGTATAATATTTACATCTGATATGCAATATTTCCAGATTTCTCCTTAAAGTTAAACGGATTTGAAGAGCGAGTTTAGTACCATGCGTAGAATGTTTCTCGTTGTTCAGTGTGCATGCCGTCGGGGTCGTAGTAGAGAACGCCATGCCAATGCGGGACCACAACGTGCTAATTAGCTTCAGCGTTGAAAAAGTGTGGAATATGACATTTTCCCATTTCTGTCATTCAAAACGTTTATGGGTTTCTCCTCAAAGGCGTAGCCAAAGAACTAATTTAATCGTTAAACTGTTCTTAACCCATTTTCATTTAGGTGAGTTTGGATTGGCCCATGGTGGCTGCTGAATATTTTGTGCCATTATATGAATAGTTCAAAAGAAATTGTCCGTTGTATGCTGAGAAATTGTGCCAGTAGCATAAGGATGTTAGTCACCGTAAAAATGGATATCCCTTCGCTCTAATTGTCTTATGTAGGATATAAAATACTTTCGGCAAAATCGCGTAGTGTATGAGAACACGGAAAGGTTTTTTCACGTCATCCTGGAATCTTTCTATAACTGGGACAATTAATGATATAGGTTATTTTATATACTTCTCACAAGTACGCAAAACTTGGGATGTGATTTCCAGTCTCTTTTGTACAAAGAAGTCAGAAAAGATAAAATCTCCTTGTTTCGTTTGCCTTGTCTTGTCTTTATTTAATACTTCATCTAGTTCATTGTCTTATTTTTAATGTAACATCGATGCTAGAAGTTCAAAACGTGGTCACAAAAAAGATATATTTTCTTTCCTGCACAAACGTGTGCCTTTTAGGTTATTCATTCGAATAAGATTTCCACAAGTGGTGAACAATCTCAATATTTTGCAAGACCTTTAAGGTTTCTCAAAGTATTTCATACGATGTTGTTCGTACCATATGGAGCTGAAAAAGATTTGCTTGCAAGAATTAGTTCTTTTTGATCATGGATACATAGTTTGGAAACTAAACACCCACGACATCTCTCTGTAATAAATGGGTTGGTCCCGAGTGGTTAATCCTTTTTCATTTTATCGCTATAGCAACTGTATCCAAGCAATCCTATGATATTTGTAATGGCGTACGGCATACGTTCGACCTAAGACAAAAGCCCAGACTAAGTACAGTACAGCTAATCTTTTGAGTTGTTAATCTGGACGATACTGTGTTTATTAGTGAGAATTTTATCCGCCGATAAAACTTTTCTGGTAGGAGGTGAAGCGCGTGTCGTTTGAAGAGTGACCTTTCCATCGGTCATGTCAATCTCATCATTCAGTTGTTGAATGTGTTGAACTTTTTCCATCATTTTGGACGATGTTAATTCTGCCTGCGGACTAAACTCTATCAAGACAGGAGACCTTAAACCGTCGTGATTGAAGAAAAATTTTAAGCGCTTGCCCTCTTTAACGTGGCATTATCGTTAAATGTCTCTAAGAATGAATCCCATTAATCTGTAATGAAACTTGCTGCTTTCAATGGTGACACCTGAGATTTTAACTCTTTAAATTTGACATTGTACGTCTTAGCGGTGGTTCAAAATTTTCTGGAAGTGTCTTTCTTGAATGTGAAAATAATCTTCAGGAGCAAATGAACTACTTTCTTTTTCTGTGGAGCGTGACTCTCTTGGCCTTGTGGTAGAGGTAGAACGTGTTGGTTCAGGCTCTCTCTAGTGTAATCTTCAAAATCGTTGGCATGCATTTCTGCTAACACGTCAGTTAGTGTATGATAGGAGACCCTGAGTTCGCCGTGAGGTCTTGCATTCTTCTTCTAGTTTCTTCTTAGCGAGGTGAAATCGTTTCGTATTGATTTAAAATTTACATTTGACATACACACACTCTCCCTATATATGGAGTGCTTCTCACCCTAAGAGAACATATTCATTCAGCCTGTATTCTGTAAAGATGGGCGAGCCCTTCACATCAGAGATTTATAGAAGTGCAGAGCTTCCAATAAGATTGATATGGCTGTCAAGAGAACTAACACGGGGCTCCAGAATGTCCATAACGTGAAAGCAAAGGAAAGACAGGAGAAAAGAGGGACAAAGGTAAAGATACCTGTAATCATAGTCCGAAAAAGATGATGGTTGTATTTTGAAAGTGTGGCCAGGGGAAGAAAAGTGTTCTGCAACTGTACTTTTGTCCAGCTTCTTTGTCAAGAAGTCAGATATGTGAAGATTTATCCTTTAGTTTAGCTTTTCAGTTTCCCCGACATACTGAAGGCCACAGATCTTACATGTGATGAAATAAACTACATTCTCGATTTTACATGTTCTGTGTGGACTATGCAAGCTGAGTTTCTCGCTCGATGTTGTGCTAGAGAATGTGCTGGTCTTTATCATCTGTTGACAAGTTTTGCATCTTTTATCGCCCAGGGACCAGATTTGCTACACAAAAGGATCAATCTTCCTAGATCTGATTGAATGACAAAGAATCTGGAGAGAAGTCCAGTTGCAGAACACTTCTCTTCTCCAGGTCACAATTTCAGTGAAGTAACATTAATTGCGATTGCTCACAACCCCAACTGGAGCTCCGAAACCATGAAAGAAAAGGAATCCTACTGGTTTCGCCGTCTTAGAATATTGAAACAAATCGGCCTAAATCAAGAAGACTAGAAAAAAGACAACCACGCGCACATAACATTTCCATCTTTTTAAGGTCAGCACATTTAAATTTAAATATTTTTCATTTTGCTCATTAGTCACTCACTTGCCTATAATTCCTATTAAAGCAATGAAATATCCGGGATATAATTTACGTTTACACTAATTTACATAAGAAAATAGACGGCGATATAGCTCATCGATTTGTAGGTCGACATAAGGGGGCAGGGGACAGTTTTTATGCACAAATTTAATGTTGCATACACCTGTCTAATATAAAAATTCATAAAAAAAAAATACGAGTGAGGTCAAAAAAGTCCATATTTTTGGATAGGTATAATAAAGCAACACATAAGAATACCATTTATTTGATCTGACAAGTCAATAGAAATTCATATAGTAGAAAGTTGATGCACCCCACCCCCAATTATACATGCATTTTTAATGCCCGAAGGCCAATTTTGAGAACAAGTGGTGTTCACAGTGCAAACACAAGCCCTTTCCCTGGGTGATACTTTTGAAAACCATTATGTACTTAATAGTTTGATGCTATTCAAAACATTTGTTATCCAGTCAGTTTTTGAGATACACTACTTGCCTTGAACCAACGTGTCTACTGCTATAAGTAGCTAGCTCTGCCTCCTAGCCGACTATTGGTATTTCACTTGCTACATACTGTGCAGTGACTACATGAGGTGTACATGCCTAACATCAGTTTCAAGAACAACTCAAGCCGGAAAGACTAAATTCACAAATATGTCCATATCTTTAATTATTGCACAATAATAGCTCAGAAAGTCACACCATACTCTAAAGTTAATAAATTTGTCAGAGGCCAGTATGCGAAAGTGTCCTCTGCCACCTAATAAGATATACCACACCATCAGTCAAACTGAAGCCAAATAGTCTAAACAAAACGTTTTCAAGCTTTGATTCCAGTAGAAATAGTTATGTAAACGTTTGTAATTTCAACTCTCTTTTGTGTTTATTATTTGTCTTCTCTCTGTTTTGTATTTAACTTTTGAAAAAGTCTAAGAGTCGAAATCTTTCACGCTAGTGAGAAGTTAGTTTTGCACTGTTCATTATCAGTTTATTGCATTTTTTATCTTAATCAATCCCTGACACTCGCGATACCTTGCTCGATCCAGTGCACTACAAAGGACTGTTATTATATACCTCATTGTTTACTGTTTATAACTATAGCTTCTGATTATGTTAGTAAAAGGTCCATTGGCTCGCATGCAATACATGTTCCGCTAAAATTTATTTCAGAGATTAAAGAGACAGATTTAGCATGTATCTATATTTAAAGCTAGACGGTGTTGACGGTATAAAAAAATCGTAACATTTTTCAGACCAACAGACTGCAAGACATAACCGACAAATAAGATAATTTGCATTTTCTTTGAATGCCAATAGAGATTAATTATCAGTGTGACTATATGTAATGTCGTGGCAGCATGAGATGATTGATCGAAGTTGGCTGACACATGTTACTTTGATCTAAGGTCATATTTTCGTCAATTCGAGTGAAAATAAATAAAACTGACTTGTCATGGTATTAATACGTATATGCCCAGACATGCATTTGAATCAAGCGTAACCACTGCCAGGCTGGCGTGGCTGTATAACTTTGCAATCATATTTTATGAATGAATTAGATCGTCAATTACTTTCAACTGATGGGTCAAATGTGCACCTACGTCAAGTTTCAAGGCTTTGTTTCAAAGAAAAGTTATACCTGTTGGCATACAAAGTCTGGATATATACGGTATCAACGATGGTTGATAATTTTGAACTACTATTACCACCTTCAGTAGGATGTTTATATTCTATGGGTTTTTTTTTAATAATCTTAGATGGCATCATACCACACTTTGTACCCTTCGAGGTAGACCATGAGAATATTCCTAAAACAATTGGCCCAAGTCATATATTGTATTTAGCATTTTCGTGAAATGCCCCATGTTGTTGATACAAAAGGAACACGAATTATGTCCTAGGTGCCATATAATGCAACAAATAGTTTCAAACAATGCATAAAAATGATAAAAAGTTTTAAGGAAAACGGCAGCAGAATCAACAACAACAATAACACAGTCAAGTAGAGGACTGTACAATCTTGTTTATCTAGAGATTATTCATTCGTGCTGTAAGATTTGAGCAGCATCAGTTGCATTATTGTTTTGCCCATTATTTCCTTTGAGCTGGAATTTATTTATTCAGAATATTTAATTCAATTTAATCGTATCTGGAACTACAAAGTTCTCAAAAATCACATTCTTGGAAGTAGAGATTTGGATTTATAGTGACATTTCAAATAAGGATATATCTTTTGATTGTATTATTGCGATCTAACAAAATATTGTTGGCACATCACCATGACACAGGCCACCACAGGCACATCAACACTTCCAGCGTTGGCTTCTTTATTTCGGAATACCACTAAAGTTTATTTAGAACTTAATCATTAGAACTTATGTTAAAAATTCTATGATCATTTGGAATTTAATTCTTTTTACGTTTATCTCTTTGTATTCTAGGGAAATAAATTATTTGATGAATTTTATGTACATTTCATTTGCATTGCTTGTTAGTTAGATTTTATTTGTAAAAAATTTCATTATATGTTATTGTATGTTCGACTTAACCTTGTTCAAAATCAAGTTTATATTCTATTTGACCTGAATTGTTGATTTTTATTTTATTCTGTAAACAACTAATAAATAGCTAAAATATTTTCTCCGTGCGTATGGGTTTAATATCAGGATTGGGTCTGGGGCTAGGTTATTGAAATTCCCCTACAATTTGCCTAGTATTTGACGTTGTCTAGGTTATATATTACAATTTTAGTAAAGACTTTCTAACAATAACTAACATTCTATGTTGTAAATATTAAGAACTTTCCAGAAGGTTATTTTCCATGAGGCAATGGGTTGTTTTTTTTTTAAAATGTTGATTGTGACCTGGGGTCAAGTAGAGGACTATATAATCTTGACACTGGAAAGATTATGCATTCGTGCTTAAGATCTAGTAGAATCAATTTGTATTATTGTTGTGTCAAGAAGTTCAATTAGCCTGGAATTTATTTCTTCAAATTATTTAGTTCAGTGATCATTTTCTCTGGAAATACAGAATGTTCATTATCTGGGATATCATGTTTTAAAGTCATGTATGCGATTTCACTCGTATAAAAGCAATAAATACTCATGCACGCGTCCTCCCCACCCCACCTCTCTCTCTCTCTCTCTCTCTCTCTCTCTCTCTCTCTCTCTCTCTATATATATATATATATATATATATATATATATATATATATATATATAAACCCGCAAATAAGTAAACACCTAAACCTGTTTAAACTATCATTTCATAGATTTAATAACTGTTTCTTAATGTAGAAATCAAACAGCTATGTATAAAATGTTGAACAAATGTTATTTGAAACTTTCAAGATCGTTTTGCCTTTTAGATAATTATTCATTTAGCGTGTTCGTGCTGACAATTTGAATGAGTTTTTTTTTTATCTTCGTTGTTCAGGTATTCTGAATAAATATATAAATATTTGTAGCTGCTGGTTTTTGGTTGGTTTTAATGGCACTTTTAACACATTTTTGGTTGTATCAAACCAAGGAAATCAGAGCTAAGTATCTTTCCCAAGGTCATACAGAGGCAGTCGACCCTGCCGAGCCTGGGCTGGTTTCGGGCATTGATAAACTCGCTACCACGGCTCCAGCATCAGTTATCAGCCATCCGACTCATTAAACTTAGTATGGCTTTAATTGTAGATTGGATATTCAAAGTTTATCAATACCCTTTGGCTTTTCTCCAGCCAACGAAATAAATATGCGACAATATTAGATTGTGCATTGATAACTCGATCCAATAATGTTTCTTATACTTTACTTAATTTTCAATGTATGAATGCATTGTAAAATAGGTATCAATACGTTCGCTTTACTTAAAGCGCGTTATTATAAATTGTTAATAAAGAATTAACGTGATAATGAGCTTTATGTAGTTTATATGTACTCAAAACAAATGCTGGTTAAACTCACAACTAATGTTGGTTGAAAGTAAATTAATCTCATAGTCACTCCATATACAACCACATGTGCACTTATACTTTACTTCAACACAGCCCGTTAATTTTAGCACTAAAATCTGATTTTCATATTTAAGATATAAATCCCATTACCATAAAACTAAATCATATATATCCATCTTCATCGAACTGGAACTTGGAAAGTGTCAGTGATGAATTAAATTCGACGGTACATTTTATTACACGAAAAGTGTATTATACAGAGAAGCGCTCAACCATACTTTCCTTTATAGAGCTCTGTTTGTCACTGCGTGAAGGTAGGAACGAATTTTACACAGAGCTGTGTAAACCTGTTAGTCTGGTAAAGCATTTTGTGTGGGAGCCGTGGCCAGGTAATGTATACGGTGAAATACCGATCCAGGTACATAAATGTGATTGCCGCTTAGAGCAGCTAGCACTTGAGATCGGTAGGAACAGAATACAAGTCATAATCATCGACGAATCAGTTATGGCGGGATGCTAAGCACGCATTAGTATTGATCGAGGAACATCTTGTGATATTGGTTGTATTGATTCGCAATGGCAGAGGTGATGCTTTCTAAAGATGTCTTCTTTCTTGGAGCCTGGAGAGTACACAATGTCACTGATTACCTGCATCGACAAATTACTGAACAAATGCACAACAAGAAAGGCTATCCCGCGAGACTTGATGTAACGTCCGAAGGAATTGAACTGTTTATTCTTCATCGTTCCGGTGAAATTACAAGACGAGACAACATCCCACTTCAGAATGTCAGAGACTTAACCATCAATAGATACGTGACAACATGTCTCATGGCAATAGTGGCAAATCGATCGAAAGAGCTGAATGTGTTGGTATTTATGTGTGCCAGTGATAAGGACGCCTCTGAAATGGTGCGAACTTTCCAGAAAGTAAAAAGCAAACTTAGCGGCGAGGGATTCAATTTCGACCTTAAGGCCCCTGAGGGGACTAATTGGACTATGAAAACAAGTCCCCGTTTACTTAGACACACAAGAGAGTTTCGAGTAGTAGCACCGCATGAAATGAAGGGGGATGCCCATGACGGTAATAATTTGAAAAACAGTTATTCAACCAGTGTATCTTCGATTAAAGTGAATATTGAAGATTTTGATTCTGGTATTCATAAAGAGATGATAGAGAACAGGGGGAAGATTTTATTCAATGTTGGAGTCCAGACAGGGGCTAATGGTGTAGACGATCAGACATCAATATCTTCGGGTTTCACGAGCCATTCCTCACTGAAGGATGATCTTCACCAACTTTCCGAAGAGGTCAGAACCATAAAATTTTTGTTGGAGGATGCTGGTATCAGCGATACACAGTACTTCAAACGGCAGACAAAAGCTAACAGCAATGATGAGATTATCGTAACAGAAATAGTGCCTGAGTCAGAAGATACAAACCGTGAAAGAAGACATAGTAAATATGACCACAGACAAGAAAAAGATTCTTCTGTCCCATTTCATGATGCACGTAGCTATGGAACGCAGACTAACAGAGACTCTGAATTACAACTATATCGGGAGAAAGACCAACACATGCCACTGAAATCTATGGGTAGTTCGTTAAGTATGGGGTCAGTCACTTCAACGAAAGGATATTACATGAAAAGAGTTTACGAATCCGAGAATCCATTGACGACAGGATATATTTTGGTTCGACATCCCGGTAGACGAGCCCTTCGCTATAGCAAGGGACAGTCTCTTCCCGCTGGATTGGGATTGAGACACTCCTCCAAACATTCCTCCACAATTGAGAAACCGATAGAAGAAGTGTATGGCCGCCATCATCCGCAATTCCCAATTTCAAGGTCAAGGTTATCTAATCTACAAAGATCTTCCGCGCCCATCGTGTTAAATGGTGACTATTCTAAATACAGAGAAACTGTAATTGGCACGTCATCTGATGGAGGGGTAAAAACAATTTTAGACAATGGCGATGGAGAAATTATAAGACCTTAATGAGATTATACTTGCGTTTTATATGAAGCGGTAAGGATATGAATATATTACTAGTAGTCTGTGCAAATAAAATGCACAAAATCAAGCCATTCTTTAACAGCGTTAAAATACGAATTAAAGAGGAACAAAGAAACACTTTTCACTCGAGTATTTTTTTATTTTATTTTTTTTCTTTATTCTTCAAACCACCGTTCATTTGTGTTGGAAATGGCGTCTTGCATCAAATGCATATGTCAACATATACTGAAGTTACGTCTGATATACATTAAGCAATAAAATGTGTTATAAGCGTAACGAGACCAATTAGTATTCAGACAAAGTTTGGCTGCAGGTAGATTCTGCGTTTGTTTTATATTGTGAGCCAAAAGGTCGATGTTTTCAAGAGATAGTGAAGTGTCACGTATTGCCTGTAAATGTTGTACCACACAACATTCAGTGGTTTGGATTGAACTTCATTTAAATATGCACATACTAGGAGAGTGACTAATTCACTAAAGAATTTTCACTGGCCATTTTCGATGATGTTGAATCAGAGACATCAGTCATTGTTGTTGATGTTGTTTTGCTTGACGAAAATTTTTCGGATCTATTTACGTCCTCTGCTTGATCGGAAAATATATATTAAAAATGCCATGAGGAGAAGACATATAATACACTTTGGTGTCAAAACATGTTCTGACCTTCCGAATAGAGGAAAAATAAAGATTCCTTTAGGCTGCAATGTACTACCACAACGATTCAGTGAACTTTCTTTGTTTTTACATGTATGGTGTATGTCATACTTTCAAATGTTCTTCCATATTAAAAGACATAAAATGTATGTCATATAAACACACAAGTCTTTATTTAGAAATATAGATGCTTTTTTATACATTATATATCCATCGATTACCATCAATAAATTTACAATTATAGAACTCTTCACCTAAAAGACTGTATGCAAATGCTTAATGGTACGTGTGTAAAAGAAGGAACAGAATTGCCATATGATAAGCAAATACAAGGACGAAACGTAAATACCTGTCAAATGTGACATTTCTCAAAAGTGTCAGGCATCAACAATTTTAAAACAAATTCATCCTGTCTCGTGTGAGTCATGCGGAAGAGGACTTACTGTCCGTTTTCACAGAGGCATTACATTTTCTTCTTCGTTTAGAAAAGAAACTTGGTGCTTGAATGCGTTTGCAGCTGACATAATGATTTGAATTGCTATATTTTTGGCTATATTTATATGCGTTATTTGTATTTCTAATATTTAGTACTAGAAACCTCCGCAATATTGACATGT
>JAECUM010015799.1:0-30326 GCA_016617855.1 Megalonaias nervosa | reverse complement strand
TGTTTATATTATTATTGAATATAAATCAGTTTATTTGAATCTTAGTTGCGGACACTGATTTTTCACCTGGAAATTCTTGAAATTGTAATCAACATGCTTGTGATATGCCATTTTCTTTCAAACCTGTAAGGAGTCAATCAACTATTATGGCGATTCTAGCGAGTACATTAATGGGAACCTGTATCATACTAAATGACAGGATTTATATTTACCACTATGATATTTTAATTATGCTTGGTATGGTAACCTAAGGAAATTAGCAGATACACGGTCCCACGGTGTAATAGGAAATGCGGATTGACATGGATATGAAATAAGGTTTTCATTCACACTTCGACATGTGCTGTCTCACGAAAAAATGTAGGTGATATTTAAAATTGCTGGGAAGGTTAATTTCATTTGGTTTTAGTTACTCTGGATGCATGTGTTCTGACCTTAAAATAGGAAGCATCGTTAACTTTATCGATGCAACATTTTGTCACCACTACATTTCAGATTGATTTATATCAAATGCCTGACATCTTTTTATTGACATTGGCTGGCTTGTTTGGATTTAATATCCATAAATATAGAAATTCATTGCATGAAATTTCCGTTGGAGCTTGTCATTTTTATATTTATCGTAACAAATTATTAAATCAAAACAAGTGATAGGTAACGAGATACATCGAGTAAAGATGATCTGAAATTATCTAAATTTACTGAAATAACATCAATAATTTTAGATAGATTTCTTAAAACATCAAATTTCTCAGAACACAATAATTCCTTAAACTTTGGAATATTTGGTCTTGTATAGAAGTATTTGGGTAATAGTTGCTTTCTTTCTTCTCTGAAATAGCTAGATTCGAGGAAATAATGAAAATCGTCACCCACACAGTTTTCATGCAAAGCGTACATTCTTTAATATCTACGCAATTTTTCCATCTTCCCTTCTCCATAGGTAAACAGGGTAACATGTTCGAAGTTTTATTATATTTGCCTTATTATTTTTGTAGTTCTTTTTGACAAATAATGTTCTAATTATAAATCCTTTTTAAAAATTCTATATGTATCAGCTTTTGTCGAGTTAGTATGAGACTTACCCAATAGTCAACCATTCTCCTTTTGATTTGTGAGTGTTTGGGGTTCTACCAAGCTCACTATAAAGTATATGGGGTGGGGTTTTTTTAACTTTTCGCAGATATATTAGAAAATCTAAATGAACCCGTTCCATCATATCTAATCTTTCAAAACTCCAGATCTTAGCCGCCTATGTAAGAAATGGGACTTATTGTCATATCAGAAAGTTTAAGCTGACAGACAACAAACAAGTTCAGAATTAATATTCTTTTCTTATAAAGGTACATAGCTTTCCTGACTTGAATAATTAGATTCTTATTTCCCAACAAATATCTACCATTTTCCTAAACATTTATAGCTTCGACAATTTTAACTTCCGAATATCCTAATTTGAACTTCACATTTTTATTGTTTCTAAATTTCCCAAAATCATAATTTTCGTTTAGCTTCTGTTAATGATACTTTCACATTTTTTGCAGTAATTAAATGATACGCCTAGGTTGTTTTTTTTTCTCTCCATATTTCTTGAGTTATCTGAAAATAAAACGGTATAGTCTGCATAAAGTAAAACAAATATTTTAAAATATTTTTAAATATCTCACTATATCTTGATGCAGTAAATCAGCTGTAATGCCATTACAATTCAATATCAAGTCGTGATTCTCGATGTCATTTAGATACAGGGCAAATAATGCAGGAGAAAGTTTCTCGTCTTGTCTAAAACGTTGACTACAAGTAAATAACCCGGATTTCGTTCCGTTATGGCATATACTTGACTTTACATCCATATACATATTCATTATCGCATTGAGTATATTCTCATTTATACCAGTCTTAATCAGTTTTCTCCATAATCCAATTTTCATACCCTGTAGAATGCCCAAGAAAATCCACAAAGTGCAAAACAGTGGTTTATATCTTCTGTTTAGAAAATTTATTAAGGAATACAAGACAAACAATATTATCAGTTGTGGAGTATCCTTTTCGAAAACCTGCCTTGGCCTCGGAGAGGAAATTATTTTCTTCTAGAAAAAGCGAAATTCTATTGTTACGAACAGCAGTAAATCTCTTACAGAGACAACTCAGTAGGGTAATTGGCCTGAATTGGGAGGTCTGTTTTTTCCCTTATTATATATATCGTGTTAATAAACCCCGCAGTCCAGGTTCCAGGAACAACACCAGTATTTAAAATCAGTTTTATAAAAATAAAATAAAAAATACCAGGAAAGAAAAAACTTATTCTGTACATTTCAAGTATCTCATTCAAGATGGAATCTTCACCGGGTCATTTACTGAATTTCCGATGTCTCAGTATTTCTATTATTTCCTCAGGAGATTGGTTCATTTAGTACTGTGTAGTGTTCTGTATGTAATGGTTCCTCATTTGTATCTGTCTCGTCATTATTCTCATCGGATGAGTTTATGATCCTTAAATAATCATAAAGGTGCTCATTTCATACGTATGTAATTATTTGATTTAGATAAATTGTTTATTACTGAACAGTATTGAATCTGTGTTACATATATATATATATATATATATATATATATATATATATATATATATATATATATATATATATATATATATATATATATATATATATATATATATATATATATATATATATTAATTTATAATCCGTCTTCCAAAATATATCAATATTTATGAAAATAAGTTTCAATATCATCTTATTCTACTAAAGTAATGAATGTAATAATGTAATAATGCTGTCAATCTGAGTTATTGCATTTACTTTGAATGTACGCGCATGCAAAGAGAGATACTAATGTTTGACCTATACTGGGTATTGTAACCTGAGTGTAATAAAGAATTTGTCATCGTCATTGTCTTTGTCATTGAATGAAAAAAGTCAACAACTATTACACACCTGAACAGCTTAAAGATCGTTATCGTGACAAAGAATGCATAAAGTATACCTATACGTACAAATAGCACATAGCACTTTATATAGTGGTGAGTCGCGGAAAACCATAGCCGGAAAATAATATGAAATTAAATTCATACTGCCGATACAAGACGTTTCCTAGCTGAGCAAACTAGCCTATGTTGAAATCGTTCGACACATACACTATGAGTATTGTTGTATGCTGCATGTGGTTCATCCTACATTTATATTACAATACAATGAAACTTTCCACACAACATTTTGTGAGTTATACAAATTAAAATGCTAGTAACTAGGCTGTGTTATCTCAACTCTGGCCATCTATCAGTTCGTACAACGTTGTATCCAGGAAAAGAAAATAAAAATATTTACTAAGTTAAGGAATTGTCTTCGTTAGGTTTGAATTATTTAAGATTTTATTTAACGTATAATTTTAAATATCATCCAGCCATTGAGTCTAGAACGAACTGCAACATCTATGTGATACAGAGGGATTTGCCTGAAGACAGGTATGCGGAGATTGCGAGAGTGACACGCAATGTTGTTGTTGTTGTTGTTGTAGGGTTTAAAGCCATTTTTCAGCACAAGATAGGCTATACATGGCGGCCAGTATCAATGGTGGAGGAAGAACCCGGGAAAACCCCAGAAAGAACCACTGACTCACGAGAAGCTATTAGCAAGCTTTCTCACATACCCACATTGGCCGAATCCGGACAAGCAATGTAATGATCGCATACAATCAGTTGCCGTTATGTGTAAAATAGTTTGTGTGTGTGTGTGTGTGTGTGTGATTTAGATTTTTAACGTAGCTTTTAACAATTTTTCAGTCATATCGCTACGATGTCTGCAGTGTGACAGTTTATAGTGATGTCTAGCACTGGGGCATCATGCCGCAGACATGTGGCATGATGTCCCACTCAGTCACATTATTCTGACACCAAGCCGACCAGTCATAACACTAACCTCTTAATGCTGAGCGCCAAGCGAGGCAGCTGTTAGTACCATTTTTGTAAGTCTTTGGTATGACTCGGCCGGGGTTCGAACCCGCGACCTGCCGCATCCGAGGCGGACGCTCTAACCACTAGGCCACCGGAGCGGTGTAAAATAGTTTATCAGGTGATCAAAGGCTTCTTAGATCTTATTATTCAAACACTGGACAGGAAATTGTGAGCTCTAAAATGCTTACATATTCATAATTATTAATCGTAAAATATAAGTTTTTTTCGAGTTCGGCTAACTCATATGATATATTTAAATTTTATTACAAAGTAAATTGCAATTTAAACTATTTGCATTCACTTTTTGCTTGTAGTGAATTGAGGTATATCTGGTAAAAAAAGTAACCCATACTAAGCGATGTGGTCCATAGCTCTATGGAAAATGTAGCTGGTATGGGAGTTTATTATAAACATCTGAGCTTTATGTGTAACTGAATTGTACATGACGTCACAAGAATGCTGAAGATACTACACAAGAGAAAATGGAATTCCAAATACGTAATTATTATTATTATTATTATTATTATTATTATTATTATTATTATTATTATTATTATTATTATTATTGTTGTTGTTGTTGTTGTTGTTGTTGTTGTTGTTGTTGTTGTTTTTGTTGTTGTTGTTGTTGTTGTTGTTGTTGATTTGCGTGGCACGTAACCGTTAAGTTTTGACGTATGGGCTAGGCCCGCAATAAATTGTTGACAGAGAGGGATGTAATCTACTCTGTTTGCAGCGTAAATTTAATTTTAAGTAGGGTCCGTTCAATAACGGTCCGACAGAAATGACATTGTAGGGTTAAGTGTAGGGGATGATAAGGTTGAGACAAACTAGAGCACACAAAAACTTGGGAAATTGTGGGCCATTGGAAACAGTGGTATAAAATGATATTTTCCAGTTATTAATAAAGGCGGACTAGAGAGGATTATTCTGACTTTGATGGGAGCATTAAAATGTTTGGCGGTTAGAGAAAGTTAACCCTGATTGGTTAATTCATTTGTGTAAATATGTTACGAATTCTTTTCAACCGAAAATCGATGGTGTTAGCATTAGGAACGTGTGTCGACCGACAATTCAGCTAGTAATTTATAACCACAGCGGAGTAGTTCCAATTAGGAATGCGAGTAGTGGCTACAAAATACATTAAGTTTCCAATAATAGGGTGAATGTGTATTAGGTGGCTTGGTTCTGTTGAATTACAATAGACGATATCTGACGAAAGGAGTGGGATTATTATTGATCCCAGGAGATGGAAAATCTGACACATATACAGTTTGGGTATTCCATTTTTGAATGAAATAACAATAGCTCCATAACTGTATCGAACAGTGGAAAATACCACAGTCTACATACATGATGGCTGATGACCCGAAGAGAGAGAGAGAGAGAGAGAGAGAGAGAGAGAGAGAGAGAGAGAGAGAGAGAGAGAGAGAGAGAGAGAGAGAGAGAAGGAAAATAAATAAGGCAGTGATTTGGAAAGGACCGGAAGCAACCAGGTCATGCTGACATTCCGGCAATTTAAGTTCGGTTAGTCATTCGATTTTTATAATAAATTTGTTTTATGGATGTAACAGAACGGCTAATTTAATTTCGCATAAATTTTATAACTATATTTCTTAGAGAAAATGAATAATTCACATGTCATGTTCAATTTCATTCTGTTCATGAAACTGATTAAATTGTTATTTTATTCATACGGGGGCTTATGTTACTCTATTCTATATCCCTGCTCCGTTATTCCAACCATTAATTTCATTCTTCCATTTTATTGTTTACTCGATCGGGGCAATAACGCCTTTGTCGATCATCTCCTAAATAGCGATAGCCAAAGTACCATAAGGAGTGGGGGGGGGGGGGTATCCCACACATCATCCAATCACCTCGTGATAACAACAAGAAGACTGACTCCGCTTCGAATGTTAAGTCAAGAATTAATAATCCTTATGTAAATAAGTTTTTATATACCCTTCCACTTGGGCTAGGTCGCAATGACCATTTCCTGGAAATACTCTGTGAACTTAATAGGAAATTTTCATTCTGAAATTTTCTTAGGTCATATTCAAGACTGTATCTTTAACTCATATGAAGTAGAAATGTTTACAATTAGTAATGATCTGAATATTTAATTTATAATCATATTGAAATATTAGCTATGTATTATGTTGTGTACAAATAAATGTCTCTGGTCAGGTTTATCATTAACTGTTTTGAATTTGAATCAAACAGATGAATTTATGTTTAAATAATAATAATAATAATAATGATAATAATAATAATAATAATAATAATTATTATTATTATTATTATTATTATTATTATTATTATTATTATTATTATTATTATTATTATAACAACAGCAGAACAAATACAGTTGAAACCCTCCTATCGTTAGTTCACAAACAGTACGCTATGAGTACCATATACTGGGTTTTCTCGGCTTCTGTCCGTCAGTTTCACTAAACTACATTGTTCAAAATAACCACCGAAATCTGGCCAGATTCGTGTCACGAAAGTCCAATTGGATGCATGAGCTAAATAATGGAGCCTTTTCGGATAAATAGATGTTTATTTAGAGAACATAAACATAGTTCCAGAGAGGTACACATTCTACTAGCCCATAATTATGATATCGTTCAGTCCAGTAAGATTAAAATCAAGATAGAATAAAGAACAAAAATATAAACTAAAATAGTGATTCTGTTTTGTGTGAAGTACGCTTGAGCCGCGATAATACTTTATCAAGGGATGTAACCACTCTAACTAAAATCTTCCTCTCATGATTAGAATTGAGTTCAGTCCCTTGATATTGCAAGGTCGAAAGGCCTCAAGTGCTCTCAATCGAAAGTGACTTACTGTTAGAAACACAAATTATTCTTAAACAGAGAACGTACATGTAAAGACGGAAACGATCGTTTTGTGAAGATTATCGGAAAAAAACTAAACACTGATTAAGATAGGTTCTACATTGACTTGAAAAATCTCACTATGGTTTGCATAAATACCCGTTTGTTTATACCCCCTACCGATTTTAATAACGAACATATTTAATGTGATTTGTTAAAAATCCGCAGAAATAATCATTTCATTCATTGATTAATTTCTAACCTGACTCTGACCATGGTGACCCTAACGCTATCACCATTTGAAAGTTTCATGCTTAACGGAGTTTCGATGCTACCGCGGTTCCATATTGCGTACACTATGAACGAGACTATTTACCTCAAACAACAGAGTGACATAGTACATCGTATTCGGTAACTGCCGGATTATTCCGTAAATTACCATAAGGTTGAGAGTTATATCCTTTTACACACATGTACATAGAAATTACACCTCTTGTTAAGTCCACGTGAAAGGCAAATTTGTAGTTGTCATTATTTGCATTTGTTTGATTTGACATTGTAAATACCGGAAGCAGACAACGTAATATTTACCTCTATGTCCTTAGATGAGTAATCGTTCATCCACCCCTTCGCTGAAAATGGACTTGTCCAGGAACTGGAAATGACCAGCGAGCAGGGTCCTCTTTTACAATGAAAACTTCCGATTGGTATGAAACGCGCAGACTGTAACTGTATTAGGACCCCTGGCCATAATCAGGTTTGAAATTATAAATCAATGATTGAACTAAATTCAGTGCATATATTATCTCATTTATGCTTTTCGTTTTTAAATCGGTGGTGGGTAAAAACAAATTGGGAGATATATTCAGGCTGCAGCGTTTATTGCCAAGTCCCGGTGTATATAGAAGATAAAAGGGGCTTTTCAGTTCTAAAAGTGCTTCCTTTCAGTCCGTCCATTTTGAGCGTCTGGTGGAGGAGTTCGTCCTTAACTGGCTATAATTTGATCGTTACCTTGTGCACTTTAATGACGTTATCTTCTTCCGGTGTCCTTCTGATATTAAGCAAAAGGAAGTTAATTTTATTGATTGTGTTGTATCCCGAAATAATTAGGGCTACAAATAACCAGCCTACACTGTCAAATGAATATAGATGTATGTAATCTCTTAGGATTTGCTTTCTAGTATCGGAGATTAATTCAAAATATCGCAATTACCCCTCTTTATGCGAGACAGACTCATAAAAGTGTGACTTTAAAATAAAACAAGGAGAGAAAGATGGTTCAAGACTCTGGAAATTCATCTGACCACTGCATCTGTTTCATCATATCCGGTTGGAGTAGCCCGATTGGTCCGTCTTACCGATGCTAGTTCGTATGGGATAGACGCAGTCTTTCCCCAGATCCGAAAAAGATAAGAAAAGCTTTTGGCTTATAGAAGTAGGCATTTTCCTCAAAAGCGAGTAAGCATGCGGTACAACAAGTTGTTTGCAATAATTAGTGCAATGTTCGCTAGTTGTTTGAAATAGTTTTGTCTTGACGACGTTTGAACATTACTAATGGAGTAATAAATTCTTACTACAAACGAAATTTCAGGAACCAAAAGAGATGAAGCCAAGGTGGCAAACTGTTTCCGATACGTACACTTTTGAATATCGTAGGGGCCCTTGTGAAGGAAATCCATGTTACAGTCTACAAGATGAAAATAATCATACTGTCCGCCGTGTAGTGAAGATGTGGGAAATGTAGCTACTTTCATAAGTGGTATGTGTTTCCATAGGGAAGATGCCTAACCTAGGGATAATGTAGATGGTTTGTTCCTTGATTCAAAAGGGCAGGGGAACTCAATCGTCAGTAAATTCTAATTCCTATCATCCAAATGGTGAAGTTGAACTGATGGGCAAGACTCGGAATCGTGCAACCCGATAGGTAACTGACTGAAGCTTTAGAGCAACAATGAACTGAGGTAGCTACAGATTAAAGATCACACAACTAGAATTATTGTTACGACATTGGATGGCTTGTGGTAGATCGGTCATCATTCACAGGTCATTGGGTTTGACTTATGGCGACAAATGTTCTGCAAATGTGGGATTGTTTGAAGTTGAAAGATGGCCTTTAATATAGGCGGTGAATTATGGAAGCATTCTGTCAGGAATCTGTTTTAATGGCTGTCCCTAGCGTTCTTTCAACATTCATATTCAGCCTCCTGCATATCAATAGAATTACTGGTCATTTGGAAATGGAGAAAACTTTGGCTTTAATCGAGTGAAATTCTATTGTCCCGGATATACTGATGACAGCGCCAGTTGTTGTCTCTACAAGACGTAAAATTCGTACCGGTAAAGGTAAGGCCACCCAATCATCAGCTATGTGTCAGTAACCCTTTACAGAAAATCCGTGCCGACACACCTAGACTACTACCCGAAAATGGCGATGATACTAATAGTAATTGGGCAATTGGTCATAAGACGTATGGTCATAGCCATCTGGTTATATGGACTTTTGGTCATAAGGACTATTGGTCATAGAACTATTGGTCATAGGGTCCCAGTTACCAAAAATATTTGTATTCTGGTTTTGTGTGACTGAGTTTCTGCAAGACCATTCAAAACAAGGATTGTTTTCGTTTTCTATCTAAATTATTATCCTTGATACATAACGGTTACGAGTAATGTGTGCTCAGATAATGAGTATTGAAGTACTGTATGCTCAGACAATGATTATTGAAGTACTGTGTGCTCCGATAATGACTACTGAAGTATTGTATGCTCAGATAATGAGTACTGAAGTACTGTATGTTCAGATAATGAGTACTGAAGTAATTTATGCTGAGATAATGAGTACTGAAGTATTGTATGCTCAGATGATAATGAACACTGAAGTATTGTATGCTCAGATAATGAGTACTAAAGTATTGTATGCTCAGATAATGAGTATTGAAGTAGTGAACGCTTAGATAATGAGTACTGAAGTACTGTACGCTCATCAGATAATGAGTATTGAGGTAATGAATGCTTAGATAATAAGTAGTGAAGTACTGCATGCATTGACAATGAGCATTGAATTACTGTATGCTTAGATAACGAGTAATGAAGTACTGTATGCTCAGATAATGAATATTGAAGTACTGTATGCTCAGATAATGAGTAGTGAAACCGAACAATGGAAAGTTTTATATGCAAGAGAAACAGCTACAATGGAAAGTGTGTGATATAAATAACGGCCATATAGAACGTTAAGATGCGAATGCTGTATAGAGAAATACATTCAACTCTTCAATTTGTTTCCAATACTGACGTACCCTTAATAAGTTCATTTAAATGTTGCATTATGGAAATCGGTAAATATATTGATCTTGAAATTACTTTGTTTCACTGCGTCAGTCATATCGAAAATGAAAAGCATATTTTACGTTAGTTTATATCTTATAATTTATTAAAGGATTCGTTCTACGAATCAGTCTCACGCGCATGATAATTTGGATTGCTATATGGTGTTCACAAAATGTAATTTATCGTGAGCAATCCAAATATAGCTAAACTCACAGGTACAATATTATCATGAGCAATCCGAATATAGCTAGACTCACAGGTACAATATTATCATGACCAAACAGGATATAACTCGACCCTCAGATAATGCTTTATCCTGAGTTTAATCCGTAGTAATCCCGGCTGTGCCCAACTCGCAGGCAAGGTTTTAGCATGTGCAATTCCTGATACATTTCAAGTCATAGGCTGTCACTGCATCTTGAAACATTAAAAACACCATTTTAAAATAAGTATAGCTTCTATCTAATCAGAGTCTATTATAGGACTTTGTAATCGGGATCTAGGACGCTGTAATCTGGCTCTTTTCTAGGATATTGATACATCATTGCGAAAAACTAGTGAACCGGTAAAAAAAATCTCATGTCACTTTTGCAAAGCTCTACTTTGCATTCTTCGTTAAATTTCTTTGTTAGATAATTGCCATTTTTTTTTCAACCCTAGAGAGAAATCACACCAAATGTTCAGTTCCAAAATATAGTCTGTCGAATCTGTGATGTTGCGTGAATTTATTGATTTTGATCCTATCTTGACACTGTTAGCCTCAAATTTATGCGCATGGTTTTGATGTTAAAAATGTGATTTTTGCGATCCTCATGTTAAACTTCTCAGGTATTTCTGTAATGTGTATAGTTTCAAATGGCAAAGGCTTTATTTTCTCCGATTAATTCAATCTGACGGTGAGGATAAAAACTCGGTAGATAATGCAAAACGTGAATGTGATGTTATGTATATCTATATACATTGTATATTATCATTCATGATCATAGTTTGCAAGTGTTATTTAAATAACGCTATTTTAACTACTAATTTTCCCCACTGATTGTAAGTTCGCACTTTAAGATGAGCCATTCTTGTAATAGTGTATAGAGCCATTCATAACGTTCCAAGAATGAGATGTACTATAATTCAAGTGAACATCACGGGTTCTAACCTCAGGACATGAGTTCTAAAATGCCATATTGATCTAATTTTCTGATTCGTCAGTGTAAAAACAGCCGGGTCTTGTTTACTGTCGAGATAATGAATGTGAGACGCTATCTATTGCGTAATAGTAATATATATAATATAATTCTTACGTGGAACTAGGCATTCTTAGTAGTACTATCAGTCTTGGAAGTTATTCAGTTTTATTGAGACAATTAATTTATTAATATATTTTATTCAGGGTTAGAGATGTTTAGATTAATTGAAATAATATCTGTCAAGTAAATACCGTGATATCACTTAGAGACATTTGTATATTTAAATGTCAGTTACGGAATTACTGTGAATTTATTTAGAAGCTATTTAGGTATTTATATTTATGTCATAGAAATTCTGTAAATTCTTTTAAAGACGTTTCGATATTTACAGTTGTTACGGAATTACTGTGAATTGATTTCAAGACATTTTTTGGATTATATCATAGTGAATTTT
Organism: Megalonaias nervosa; assembly: GCA_016617855.1. Classification (NCBI taxonomy): domain Eukaryota; kingdom Metazoa; phylum Mollusca; class Bivalvia; order Unionida; family Unionidae; genus Megalonaias; species Megalonaias nervosa. Next base: position 18,551 of record JAECUM010015799.1, on the reverse strand, counting down.
CTGTACTGTTGACGCACCCTTACATTACCAACCATCATTCGAAATATCATTGGAACTCTTCTGGATTACTCGATGCTTTTTGGATTTAATATAATATTTAAGACTGTTGAGAATTTCATTCAACGTACTGTCAGTTATTTTTTACTTTTTCACTTTGTATTTAGGGAAATAAACTATATTTTCAATTATATAAAACTTTTTCGCTTTCGCTATTTCTTGTAACTCATTTAATTAAGGGTATAGATTTGTAGCGATAGTTACAATTATGTGCAGTGAAAATACAGATGGATTTAGACACAGATTCTAAATTCTAACCGTATCGAAAGGGTGAGAATCATATATAATCTTTACTGTAATTCACGCACACGCACGCGTGTTCGCACACATTTTTCTGTAGTCGAGAAAATAATAATTCATATAAAATACATCTATTTGGGTATACTACTACTACTACTACTAATAATAATAATAATAATAATAATAATAATAATTATTATTATTATTATTATTATTATTATTCCAATCATCGTCACCTTCATTGTCATCATTATCTTCATCAGACATCGGCCGTTTAGATACAGAAAAATATTTCTCAGTTGAAAAGCCTTACATATACAAATAGATAATTGTGAGCCAGCATTCCTTGGATCGCAAGTTCCATGTTCCGGAACTGAGCTAACATGACTCCACAGTGAGAGACATATACTAATAATTATTGAATTATTATTATTATTATTATTATTATTATTATTATTATTGACCGGCATTATTATTATTATTATTATTATTATTATTATTATTATTATTATTATTGACCTAAGTGGTTAGAGAGTCCGCCTCGGATGCTGGACGTCGTGGGATCAATCCCAGCCAAGTCTTACGAAAGACTTTAAAAAATGGTACTAGCTGTTGCCTCGCTTGGCGCTCATCATTAACAATGATTTTTAACTTTCCTTCACTGTGAAACATATCTAAGATTTTAATGTCCTGGATAATGGCAAAAAATTTGTTATGTCAGCTTCAATCATCTATGATATGACGTAAAGTCATACTTAGATACGAATTCTGCGTGAGATGATGGATAGCAATTTTCATCATGACTAGACTGAAACTTTAACCAAATCACGCCTTTCCGATTCATCTTGTAAATATATTATAATGATCCTACCATACTTCTCATATAAGGACTGTGTGAAACAAATATATATTCCAGTGTTTCTGATGAACTGATTTTTATATTGCTATTGATTTATTGACTGAAAATTTTGTAAACCAGCACACAGTATAGCTAGACCTTTGGCTGAATATACATCAAGTTAGAATATGCATTGTCAAATATAAATATTTATCAAAAGGATGGGTAGAGTTTGCAGCTCACATGGCGAGGATCCGGACATAAACAGGTTCCATTGTTCATGCTTGTTATAATCCTAGAATGCTTTCAGTAAACAATATTTTAAATGTTGGAGCCATATTTGAATTGACACTGTACATACTTTTCTTTACAAGTTGCATATCAATTCTGTTGGCAATAAATGGAAATTGTTTTTAAATTTTCATCATATCTTTTTCTCTTTTTTACACAAGAATGGAAGAGTTTGCACCCTGTAAATGTTTCCAGACAGACTTTGCGATTACGGCTAACTCAGAAAGCGTAGCTCCATATTGAATCTTCTTTCCGGATTTGATGGTTTGGTGCAGTTAACTGTAGCGACCAGTGTTGATGTCACGAATTTATATTTTTGAACATGTATGCAAATATATTATGCGGTTGGGTTGGAAGGAAGGTCTCTGATAGGCCATACGGAGACATAATTTGGGTGCTGTGGTGATGGTACTTTCATTTAATAAAGGCAGTTTGAGTTAAGGTGGGAGAAGTAAGGCCACCAACGACTTGTTGGGCAGCAATCATGTTCAGCCGGTTGATAAGTAATTCAGTGTAATGCATAAAATATGTATTACTATTGCTAGACAAGATGCCGTGGCTGTTCTTTTTAATTCTATGCATGTGATGCTTATAATTATTTTCTTGTGACATCTTTAAAGCACACACAGGAAAGAAAAAAATGAATTAAATATTTAAACCCGTAGTTGATGAAAAGTGTGTATTTATGCCAACTAATGAACAATTACAAGGCAAATAGTGTGTTTGGCAACTCAGTTATCTTCTAATCGGAACATTCAAGGTATCTACTTGATCGCTAAATTCTACTATGTACTTTTCAATTTGGGTCATTTTTATTGTTCTTTCTGCACGCTTAAACCAAACAGCGTTTTTGTGCAAACAAGTAATATTTGGGGTATTCCTAATGGCACATCATTAACAGGCCACTAATACTATTTCTCTCAGTTGGTGTTGTCTGCTTTGGAAACATACCTAAAACTGATATGAAAAAAGGCGAGTTTAAATCGCATTCCAACATATGTAGATAAGCGGAAATGGAACATGTAAAACATCTCACTTTAATTATTCAACATCAAAAGTTGAAATAAGTGAGTCCTTTAACGACCTGTGATCTGGTTATACGTATATTTCAAAATTAACTACATCTGGCCAACACCAAGCGAACTGTTCTTAATCAACGGCCATTGTTGCTACGCTTTGATTGCATGGCTCTTTGCAGTAAATCACCATTCGCTGTATCGTCTCAAACGGTGAGCTTTATCAGGTCTACCCATAGCTCATTTGCCATGTGGACCGTTAGTGAAAATATTGCGGGACGCATACAATTTTAAACTGGAACTCGGAATTATATTCTTTCATTTCTAGATCATATTTTGTATTTTGTATTGATTTTTAAAAATTTGATACACATCACAGAAAATGCATCTTTCGCAACTGGATAGTTCTTACCCCTGTTGAGTTCTAGTTATCTCTCTTAAATGCAGTGGCGTACCTGTTATGTCTTTGTCAAATTGAGAATCTAACATTGCTCTCTATGACAGTGTGTGACACCCATGCTGAAATAGGGCAGAAAGTATATTTATTTCACCAAAAACATTAGCATTGAGGTCTATGGAAAAACCAATAGGTACCGTGATACCTTAAAGACAACGAATACAAACAACGTGACCTCTCGTGTCATAAATAGGTACAATTAAAGCTGCCATTAGTACTGAGTACACCAGTGCAAGGGCGTAGCTGGCATAATTCATTGATGTAAGCGTCAAACGACCACTATCTACACATATTGACTTTAATTACCTAAGTAACTCGACAAACATACAACCGAATCTATTCCACCGAGTATTCATCCCTGTCATAAGAAAGACGGACAGGTGAACGGATGGACGATGAGACAAAGTCATCAAGACAAAATCCTTAACACGGATTGAATCAAGTATATGTAAGGTTTGAACACGTGATGGCATTATTTTCAAAATACATCTGATATAAGCTATTTAAGATGATCACCGCTTTGACCTTTCTAAATATGACAGATTATTCAGTCGACGCTTCGGTAGTCATATGTTTATATGAATGTGTTATCAATGTAGTTTTCATTTGCGCGGCAAACTTAGCAAACGCTAGGCAGCATTTTTGTACATTAATTGTGTATTGCCTGTTAACTCCTACTACGATTTGTTTCAGATGTAATGTTGTTCTCTTTTTTTAATCGTTCTTCATGCACAGTGTAACCTAAGATGTTAAACTTTCGTTTTTTATTGGATATTTGAACATGCATGTGCGTAATTGATTACCATAATTTGACTGATTTAAGTACATCGCCATTATTCAAATTTTTAATTTCTTTTGTTGTTTATATCATAATGATATAATCATAAAAACCACTGAAGTGAAATTAACGTCTTTGACGATCATGAAAATTAAATCATTTAATATTTGAACAAAAGTTTTATTATTTTTTCTTACAAGTAACTACTTGAATAATGAGGAGCGTAGATGACTTGAACAGGTACTAAATTCTTATGTATGTATGTATGTATGTATGTATGTATGTATGTATGAATGTATGTATGTATGTATGTATGCGAGCGTGCGTGCGTGTAAGTAGGTAGATAGGTAGATAGGTAGATAGGTAGAATTGATAATGCAGATATATAGATATTGTATATTTGTATGTATGGATACATAAATACGTCATGCTATTTGATTACGGTGCCCATTAAACGACTTCTTTTCCTTTCATGTGTATGTATGTATGCATGTATGTATGTATGGATGGATGGATGGATGGATGGATGGATGAACTAGGGCAGTGAGATGGGTTCGAGACAGAGGTTCGTTGTGATAAACAATAGGTTAGGCAATCCCAATTCTATTAACGTCGTTGAATGCTTGATGTACTTTATGGAGTGAAACTGATTGATGTTTAAGTTTGTTCCAAAGAGTATCCTGTTCGCAGGCGTATATGTGATGCTTTTTTGGTATAAATCATCTGTTATTGACATACAATCGAACTAAAAATGTATACGGCAAGTAGTTGTATTTATGTTGTTGTTGTTGTAGGGTTTAACACCATTTTTCAGCACAAGATAAGCTATACATGGCGGCCAGTATAAAAGGTGGAGGAAGAACCCGGAAAAGAACCACCGACCCACGAGAAGCTACAATGGCCGAATCCGAGACTCGAACCCACACAAACAGAGGTGAGATGGCAGTGATCCGTAACGGTGAGCGCTTTAGACCACTCGGCCACTCGGAGCTCCGTTGTATTTACGTAATCTAAAGCAGCTCACCTAAGTACGAGTTTCTTTCATACACACACATACAAGGGTAAAACAAAACCAGCAAGCAAACAAATTGTTAATTTGTCATGTTTCAGTGAAGGTACTGTAGATTAAGAAACAAAAACTACCGTGACATTGTGTACATACATAATTTGGTTGTCCCGACAAGAATATGCAAATAACTGTCATCCAGGCAATGCATGTTCGTCCGTATGTGTGTATTCATTTACGTGCAATGGCATGAAATGTTATGCAACTTCTCGTATGATGTTTAAGATGGATACTTCTAAATGTTGTACTATGACTGGAATAGATTTTTAAACGATGACAAGAGTTATAAAAGGTATACCCTTGACTAGGTAAAAGTACGATGGTCGCCCCAGTAGTGGTTGGATTAGGGTTGACTATAGGACAGACATTACAGAACAAGCACGCTTCTTCTGTGCTCATTTCCGCTTTACACAGAATTAGATTGTACCATAAAAATAAAAGAGTCAATGTGTCGGCCATTACGTTCGGACGTGCAAATTAACATTGCTATATCGATGTGAGAAGTGGTCCTCTTCCAGTACATATGCACACCACCAAGTACAGAACTTTACAAATAAACTGTGATTCTGGATCAATGTATTCAGGATAAATGGATATATCTAACATTGATGCATTTCGCTTCATCGTAAAGGTAAATAATTTTGTTTATTTCTGAATTATATTGAAACTGAAATTGCAATTATTTCTAGCTGCAACTTTTTATAGCTGTCATTGGGGTCTCCCACCTGAGTGCGGGGCATATAATGGATTGTCTCAGTTGTGGTGATTTCGTCACCAAGAAGGTGTAAGTTATATCTAATGGAGGTTGCAATCTGATCTAATGTAGACATTCAAAACATCATATTACTGAAGCAATACAATATACAACTGGTGTTTCTCTTTTCATTATTGTCAAAACAACATCATTTATGGATGACTGAGGCGGAATTTTTAGGGATAGTTACTGCTTCAATTTTACGGGTAGGCACACCAGCTTTATCCAGGGTACACGCTGTTGTTTTCCTCACAGAATTGTTTGTTTTGTGAACGTCGATTCCAGCTTTATTTGTAGTACATGTAATCACCTAAGCTATTTTTTTCAGTTGTTCCCACATTGGTTTTGAATATTAGCAAGCTTGTGTAATTGGTTTAATCTTCTCTACATAAACTCTAGTTTAAAGAAATTAACAAGTGTGTCTCATTTCTCATGGCATGATGTTCATTGTATTCTAAATAAAAGAGAAATTGGTTTCTTTAGCCCGGTACTTATAGAATAAAACGTTGTTGACATGTATTCAAAGCCATCAGTTTTCTAATCGAAAGAAACACTTCTGCAAGCGGTTCATTGAATTCTTCGGGGATAATAGTTTTCTATTAGTCTTGATTTTCTATTAATTTCGCAAAAGGCGCCTTTGGAGATTTTCTGTATCTCTTGCCGTTGCTACGCTGGTATATTTCTTTATTCTGTCTTTAAATAAACCTAATGACATTAATTTCTGCCTCAGTGTTTGATGAATTGATTTGGTCAGGATGAAGATTATTCAGGGGAATAGGTTGTTTGTTTTTATTTAGTTGTTTTTTGTGCTTAGGATTTTTTGTGGTTGATATTGTTTTTGTTGTTGCTGTTGTTTTCGTCTTCACTGTCTAAAAAGCTTTGTTGAAAAACCATTTCACTGCCATCAGATGATATATATGATAGCGGTACATAAAATACTCATCTTCATGTCAAATAGCATGACCGCCATCTTTTAAGCTCGTTAAAAGTATTTAATAAACTGCGTCCAGCAAGTTAGATTATGTATCAACAAATGTATTTTGGTGTTGTGTTTCTGCTTAACAATTACTAATGAGTGATTGATGGCGTCCAGTAAGTGTAAAATTTATTATTTCATCCACGCGATGCTTATGCATAGGACGTCACGAGCTGAATATAGACAGGGCATTTGCTTGCTTTACAGTGAATAACTGATATATTTCATTGAGTGGGTGAAAATACTTGAATGTTTCACCAACGAGAAACAACGAGATGAAATATATTCGTTATAAACTTCATAAGTTCCTGTGTTTTTCAAAACCGATCACTTCTGTTTAGGCATATGTGATTGCGGACTATATGCCAAATTTACTTGTCTCCTAAATTAAAGAACTTGGCAACAAGCAAAGCTACTCACCTCCAAAACTGAAGATTTGACAACGGAATTTCTACAGGACGTACGGGTATTTTTTTTTTATTTTTATTTTTTTTTTGTGCACAAGCACAGCACATTGTTATGAAGAATTTTACTTAGTTTTAGTTACAATCTAGACATGTATTAGACTGACCTTAACAAGTCTTGAAACTAACAAAGGAATGAGGAGAATTGTTTAGAACTATTTAGTTACTTTTAACGTACAAGCGTGTCCTCCGAGCTGGTCGGCGTAGAGATAACATCTCTACATCCAGACTGTGATAGTAAATAGCCATATGGCGGAGGCTCTCCCTTAGGGGCAATAGTGCTGAGTGATATCCGTTATTCACTCGGAGAAAGCAAATTTTCTTTTTTATGCTCAACTGTATTAGCTAGCAAGATGTATAAGAGACTGATATCAGATTTCTTGCTGATTCCTTGCAATAATGTCAGCGGTTTACCGCTTGTGTTCTGCTGTGTTTTGTGTATATTTGCACAGAAAATATCTTTAGGAACATAATTCTCATTCCTAATTCAAGGCAAACAGAACATTAAAAATATGTGAACATCATTGGATTTGAACCTGGTTCGTTAGTATTGCAAACGGCCAAACTTACTACTAGACTTCGCAAGCGTCTGAAACCTGTTCAAATTTTTTTGTCATAATGGAACCGAACAAAATTACTTTTTATCACTCCAGTGAATTATCACAAACTGTTTACTTGGAATATCCAGTAATTCACGCCCAAGCATAAAATCAATAATAATGACCCGTTTGTCTTTCCGGTAAATACATTTATTTCCGTACCAGACATCAACGTGACTTATTTTGCATACAGTTAACCTATTCTTCTAAACAAAGCTGTTTTTATGGGACACTTTCTTTCTTTTTTAATTCAGTATGTTCTTTTCTAAGATAGGAAAATATTGCGATTTACCCTAACTTGTTCAATTTTCCCAATATTAAGAATTGCGGGAAACATAAACTAAAAATATGTGTGATTTATCCCCATTTTTATATCTCAATTTTTCAGTAGGAGGGTGATTCAAAGCTGGAGAGCACTGTCGAACACATCTATAATAAATAACGCTTTTACTTGTACTTTCTTGATAATTTTGTATTAACAGATGCCGACACAATATTTAATTTTCGTTGTAAGTGTGAAACTCGTTTCGTAGCTACGTTACTGAAAATAAATACGCTAAAGCTGTTTGTTCATGCCACACAGAAAACCCCAGTTAATTTGGGGAAAACTAAAAGTGAAATTCAATTTTATAGACAATGGGTCTTGTTTTAACTGTTGATAATGTGCCTAAATATTTTTGAAGGCTTTTTACACTGTACATCATTTTTCCATCGACTCTAAGGAACCTGCTGAAAAACGCTCGAATTCCCCCAATGTATTAAGAAATCAAAAGTACAGTTTTCTGTTTAAGTCAGTATAATTGTATATAATGTACTTTGCTTATTGTATATTTTCAGTGTCATGACTTGTTTATATGCTTATGGTATATTTTCAGTGTCATGATTTGTCTATATGCTTATTGTATTTTTTCACCGTTATGACTTACCTACGCGAACTTCTAATTGTGAGTCTCTTTATAAAGTACACGATTAAAAGAAAAACCTACTAGTTACATAGATATCAAAGTCTGTCTTTGAAACAACAGTATGCGCTGTAATTTTGTGAGAAATTGGATTAATGCCAATCACGTCGATAACTGGAAAAGTGAAATGAAATATTTAATCATTTGACTGTCCTTGATCATGTAGGTTAGCAATCCAACAGGAAATACAAATTAGTTCTTAGGAAACCTTACATTCAAACTTAACCTATGAAACATTGATTTATTTGTGAACAGGCACGTAAACAATATATAGTCTTCGATCACCGGAGACATTCTAGTTATTATTGTTCTTACGTATATGCTCCTTAATCCATCTCGCTACAGGTGTATTTATTTAGAGCACGAAGAAAATGGCAAATACAAAAACAATCATGCACACCTACGCTAATGGATATAAATAAAATTACTTAGAAAATGCAACTTGTCGAATAGCTTGCTATAAAAAGCAGTTCTGGGTTTGGTGTTATTTGTTCGTTCTCGATTAATTGTCACTATTTGACTTTTGGAATGCAGTGGATTTGCTCTTGATTAAGTTGGAAAATAGCCTGCTAATTTATAAGTGTTGCACTTTCGTTCCGACTAAAAGGTTTAACGGTTAAGAGATAAAGAGGCCAGCTTTAGACCCATTAAATTAAATAGTTTAACACCGAGCGTAATAATAGGAGAACAATAAGGCAAACTGTCTTATATTAAAATAAGTGCATGTTCTAATTGTACAAAAATAAAGTACACCAATGATAATAGAAACCTTTTCAGATAGTTTTATGTTTAATTGTTTTTGTTTTAAGTATATTAAACTGAAGCGCACGAGTTCCACGGGTCAAAGAACAGTGCTGCTCTGATGAAAGTACGGAGGGATAAAAAAAGCACAGACAATACCTGTAAAAGCAAACACTGGAACAGTAATATTTTTGTAGCAAGTTTAAATAGAAAAAAAAAACAACTGAGGAACAAATCATGTTCTTGTGCATATATAACTTCCTAATGTGAGCGATTACTAAACTCAGAAGCAGCTAATATTGACTGTTTATATTAGACGGATTATCTTGTTAGATTGATTATCAGTACCGGCTCAGGAATTTTAATAGAAAAGGTGTGTCACACAGACATAAAATAGACAAATATATGAAGCACACTCTTGTAAAACAAGAAGTAGTCGAGGAGCTGGTCCATGAAGCATTTACCAGACCATAAAGCACATGTAACAAGGACAGGAGAGATTCAATTTATCGACATTTGTGTTCTCATTCTGCATTTTAAAAACGTGAGTGCGATTACTCACTGATTCATGTATAAATGAGAGAGGCTATAGATCACAAGGTAACAAAGCACGTCAACATGGCGAAGTGGGTGTTGCACATGCTCGTCTTATCATTCTCGGGTAAGTACATTTACTACTTACTAAACAAAATGGATCAAGTTAAAGTCAGTAATATGGCTGCCTCGTGGTAATCTAAACATTCAATTTTTCATAAGATATAAGTAACAACCGAAGGAATCCCCTTTCAAATAGAAAACAGATATATGACAGATAATTGGCTATTGCGCTCATTTGTTGAAAATACAATATGCAATTGTCCCCGCATCTAATAATTATTCATAAACCCATACAATGAAGTAAATAAACACCTTTCGCCTGAACGAAATGCAACGTTAGTTCGTGGGTCTAAGTCATTTGTAAGGATGCATTTGTACTGCATCTCAAAAGCGGGTGATAACAAGATACAATTTCAAATAAAGCTGTAAACTTGGTGATTGAATCAATGACCCTCATTAATTTTAAAAAAAGAAAAATACTTTGTTTACAGCCGCATCTAATTCGAATTGCAATATCACTTTTTTAGTTTGAGCAGGAACTGATTCCAAATGAACAGATCACACTTTTAAAGTGACAATCACTGCCTTTATAATATGTACCCTCATTTATTTTAGCTGGGTACAGATATCCTATTTTCAATTGGAAGTCAAATAAGTAGGATAAGAACAGAACCATTAAAAAAAAATCATGTACAAATTGATTTCCTTTTTACAGTTAATTCACTAATTCATTCATTCATTCATCTATTCATTTTTTCCATTCTTCTCTTTTTTTTTGCATTCATTTTTTTCTTCCATTCTTCTCTTGACATCGCTCTTTGCTTCATCACTTCATAAGACTGTCTTTGAGGTCACCCAGATAGAAATTCTTCGTTTCCTCTTGGTCACTAACCTCTTGGTCATTTTCCATCCATTTTCTCTTCTAATGCTTCACTTTAATGTTGTTTTCAGCTCTCAAGATATGTCCTATTTATCTTTTCTTCCTCTCCAAAATTACTCGCAACAATCTTCTTCTTTCACCTACTACACTTAGTATATTTTCGTTTGTTTTCCTGACTTTCTCCATGTGTCACAAAAATCACGTCTCAAAAACTTCTAACAGACTTCTTTCTTCGTTCTTAATGGTCCAAGTTTCTAATCCATGCAATGCTACACTCCATCCAAGAGTTCTACAATCTTCTGTTACAAATCTTTGTTAATTTTCTGCGCTAGTAATTCTTTCTTCTTGTTAAATAGATCCTTCTCAATTCCAATTCTTGTTTTCACTTCTTTGTCACACATTCCATTTTCGGTGATAAGGTATTCTATACATCTTACTTTTCCCACTTGTTCAAGTTGTTCACTGTCAATTATGCTATTGAGATGCTTGCTTCTCGCTCTTTTTACATTGATCTTTATATCATACTACTTACAGTTCTTGTTTAAGGAGTCCATTAGTTTGTGTAATCCATCTTCCGACCCAGCAACAATACCTTTGTCATCTGCAAATCTCACAACCTTCATCAGTTGTCCTCTAACTATTATTCATTCTACTTCTTCCATCTCCTCGACTATCATCCTTTATGCATATATAGAGAACAGTAAGGCTGATAAGAAGATCACTTACTGGCGCCACGTCCTATCTGTCCTAGTTCTGAATTAGACACTATTACTCTCATTTCGGCTTCTTGCTGCATGTAGATATTGGGGATGTGTCTCCTGTCTCTCCTTTAAATTCCAATCTTCTTCTGTATCTCAAGTAGTTTAACCCAGTAGACTCTATCAAAAGCCTTTTCAAAGTCTGGAAAACCAATGAAAAGTTCCTCGTTGTGTTCTAGAGTACGCTTACACAGAGTTCTCATAACAGCTAAAGCTTCTCGAGTACTGCAACCATTACTGAATTCAAACTGAGTCTTACTAAATTATCATGGGTAAATATATGTAACTAATGGCGGACATGACTTGTATCATAATATCACCTGACAATTTGTTCCTTGATTGTATAGATCTGTCAGTCCACGAAAATATATTACTCGTGATATTCAGAAAATTACAAGCAATGACTAATGAAATGGAGTTAAATTTACTTTCGTCTGCTTCAAAGATAATTTCTGGACTTAATTGAAATACTTTCCTCGATAAGTAATAAGTGGAGTTACAGGAGGTTAAGCTCATTCGTTATTTCCAATTTTGAAAATAATTGCTTCCGGAAATTGGAAAATAGTCGCTATCAGAAAGTAAATAAATGTTATTTTAATAACGTGTATTGCTCAGTTGCAATCAAACATAAATCAGACAATATCCTAATGAAACAAACGGTTCAGCGTTGGAAAAGGAATATATTAGTTTGACAAAGTATATATATATGAAACAACCTTCGCCTTAATTATATAAATCTCGACAAAGATCGACGTTTGGCCTCCATTCAAACTACATTTTCTTTAAACTTTCTTATGAAACAGTCATTTTGGGGTGTTTGCGTAACTGGTAGTCACCAGCTGACATGATATTGCAGATTACGTCATTTATTTATGTTCATAACTAAATATATGACTTTTAAGATAGTATCATAAAACCATTACGATAAACACAAAAATCAATTATGAAGATGTATTTATAATAGGTATATTGTATTCTATGAACTATTGTTAACTTGCATAGACATTTTTTATTTATTTATAGCAGTATCATCTGGTACTGCATTAATTATTCTGATATAAATCTAGATCTGATTGGAATTGATAGGAGCTGATGTTCTGTCCACCATTTAATCAACACATCTAAATAGAATTTCCATATTTCTGAAAAAGACGACATTTGGTGGCTTTAATAACCATAAAAACTAGTCATGTTCCTCCTTAACCCGACATTAACTCATTATCTGATACAATTACATAAAATGACATTCAAGAAGTGATGCAGGGTTCATATGGTCATACCTGTTTTGCATATATTTCAATTTGTCAGTACGAGATTTTCATATTACAATAGTGTGTGGGTTTTCTGTTTGTTGGGGGGGGGGGGTATGTTTGTCTTCTTGTTGTTTTCTTTCGTTTTTTTTTTTTTTTTTTTTTTTTTTTGATTATTTATTTTTTTTAAAGCACGAAGAGTCTGCGTGCTGAAATTCGCACGGTTTGTTCCTGAAATACCGTTTATTATCATCTAATTGTAATCTCGTCTTTTTTTCCTGGAACAACTACTTTAGTCATTTTATTTTCAAAAGGAACATAAATGCTTTTATAAAGAAATCAAATCACAACGTTCGCTTGTTGTTCTCGCACTATTTCTGAATTCACTCCGTTTCTTAATGTCTTTACAGTAAATGCAAGCAAGGATGTATATTTTAGTTTCCATGCAATCTATGAACACTTTTATAATGCAAGCTGAATTTAACTGAATGCTTTAAATCATGCTTATTAGTAGACATGCAGCCCATGACGTATGCATCTCCAGCATGTGACACAAATGTGAGAGCTTGTTTTACATCCTATTCTTCCATGATTGCCAACGTGATCTTCCAATCAACAATGACATTACACCTGAATATGTACGGCAACGTCACCATGGACTTCCTGAACCCTATTCATGTCTGGAGGCGGCTATGTAGCAAGTAAGTTCGAAAGTGCACTGCCTACAGTTCATCGGGCGTCTAAGAGCAGGCCCCGGTTTCACTAAATTTCTGGAACGTTTTCCTCAATCAAAATTATACATGGCCTTGCTTGCGTTACTTCGTACAATACTGAGTTTCTTGCCAGAGGTATAAATACTGCAAAAATAGTTGTAGTTGTGCACTTGTAATTCTACATGTACACTTGGTAATTATTCTACGTTGGAAAGAAAATTCATAAGTTATTCAAATTTGAATCAAGGCTTAAACTTTCCTTATAAGAGAAAACAATATTTTTTCCAAAGGTAAATCAAGAAAGCATCACTACTATTGAATCCTGTGTAACCATTGAATATTTAGTGAAACGATAATGGTGCAAACCAATTATTTATAATAATGTGAAGAAATCAGCTTGAGGAAAGGTATTTTGAAAGTTTAGTGCGATTGGAGCCAGACCCAAATGTCACCAACACATTTTATATGTCTGTGTCTAGACTTTAGAGTTTTGGTAGGTATACACTTAATTTAGACTCAAATTTCGTTTAATCAGATATCTGCAATCATGACTTATAAATAGACCAGAGTCGGTTTCTTAAATGCACACCCGGCTCTCTAATTTTGAAACTTATTAAGACAAAACTCAAATTTCCGATTATCGGATAGAACGTTTGCCTTCCGTCGATATTATTCAGCTGCTGCTCACAAGGAAACAGAAAATTACGACAGTTCTATCGTTAAAACTTGAATACACTGAAAGCAATTTCTGGTCAATTGTGAGTTCGTTTTCAAGTTACGTGCTACAAAGTTTTGTGAATACAGGGCCATGATTAACACGCGTAACTGGGAATACAATGCCGGGATTATACATGGTCAGGATTACCTACTGTATTCAAGAACACAATGCTAGTAGTAATCATTGTAACTTGCATACGGGACCGTGATTAACCCGAAGAATAGAAAATTCAAGAGAATTGCCACGCGCATGCAAGAAATCGACATTGACTATTCTGTTCAACTGAGAACACATGCTCAGGATTACCGTGTGCAACGGAGCATACAGTAGTCATATTATCCTGTGCAACTGATCTAAATAAGTCCGTTTTATAATATAATTTTCGTCCGAATCGATACCTTTACGACCATCGGTCAAAATAAACTGATTGAACTCTATATTGTATTATTTCTTATTATCAATTATGTTATGATAATTTTTACTACATAATACAAATTTATTTTATCAGTTTATTGTTGAAATATTTTTTCAGTGGTTTAATGTTTGCCACGTGAATTCTTTAATGTTGATGGTGACACGTGGTCAAAATAGTTACGTCACTCCCTGATATCCATTGGCGACGGAATGTCGTAAGGAAGGTACTGTGTGAGGCATGTTCTGTTCTTCGACATAACCACTATGGTCGATGTGTGTGTGTGTGTGTGTGGATTTTTAAACGTAGCTTTAACAATTTTTCGGTCATATCGCTACGATTTATGCAGCGTGGCAGTTTATAGTGATTTCTAGCACTGGGGCATCATGCCTCAGGCATGTAGCATCATGTCCCACCCAGTCACATTATCCTGACACCAGGCCGACCAGTCCTAGCACTAACCTCTTAATGCTGAGGGCTTAGCGAGGCAGCTGTAAGTACCATTCTTACAATATCAAAGCCGGAGTTCGAACCCGCGACCTCTCGCATCCGAGGCGGACGCTCAAACAACTAATCCACTGGAACGGTATGGTCTTTAAGTCGATCCTACTTTTACAGTAAATACGTATATTAAAGGAGAGGATATAGCTCAAGTGTTCGTAATTTAGGGTACATTTCTCATGCGATATTTAAAAACAAAATCAATTTTACTTCTAAATAAATTTGTACTTACAATGAATTATTTCGAAATAATAATAACATTATTATTATTATTATTATTATTATTATTATTATTATTATTTTTGTGATGAGATGGGCAATAATTCTTTATTTTGCAGACGTGTTTTACATCTTTTGAATACTTTTATAGTAATTATTTGTATAATATCTTATGCATTTCGGCAAGCTTTTGATCTGACAAGTTACAATGCATATATATGTTGACTAACTAGGCGTCCAGGTATTGGGCTTACTGATCACCTTACAACTCATCCAAGTGTGATATGAAGTAATCAATATTCAGGTAAAGGCGAGGCCTTTTAAATGTTAAATGTCTTGCTATATCAGCGACATCAATCATATCTGCCGCAAGTTTTACACCATTTTTGCTTGTTGTGCAAAACTGAAAACAAATGATATCTTGACGTTAATAAAGCAAAACTCATAACTGGCTTTTTCCATTATGTCGACCAAGCTGTATACTCACATTTTGTCCCTATGCAGCTTGTTGGAGGTAACTCTCTTGAACTAAATGATTAAACATACTACAATACCTTAGCAAGCATGTCTGTCACTCGCTAGCAAGTGAACGTTGAGCCTCTGCTAGGGCTTTATTCTTATTAGGTTTCATACCACAATAGCAATGGATGGCAAAAAGTATAGGAACTGTGAAGGTGAATTAAAATTAAAGTTTGAAAACGGGTTAGATTTTAACATATTTTGTATGATAGTATCATATTAAAGAGTTCAAAAATAATTTCAGTTCGATCAAAAAGTTTTACAAAATTGAACTGTCTTCCAATAAACCATCGCCAAAAGTCTCTCCTTTCCACATTTAGTACATAAA
Organism: Megalonaias nervosa; assembly: GCA_016617855.1. NCBI lineage: Eukaryota > Metazoa > Mollusca > Bivalvia > Unionida > Unionidae > Megalonaias > Megalonaias nervosa. Next base: position 2,417 of record JAECUM010015799.1, on the reverse strand, counting down.
GGATCTTACATGATTTTCATTTAATTTTAAATTTGCCAGCGTATGTGAATTTAATTGGCATTGTTTGCTGGGGGGGGGGGGAGGTATTCATTATATGGTGTTGGTAATGTAAAATTATATCTTGTAGCTGACCTTGTCCAAAACCAAGTTCATTGTCCACCTGACCAGAAGCATTGAATTTTTATTCTGTAAACAACTAATACGTAGCTAATATTTTCTCTGTGAGCGTGGGTTTAATATTAGGATCTTTATCAATAGATGTAAAAGTATTTATTTTAGTCGCTGTCAAGGGTATTGTTTTTATTGTGTTCTTAATTATAACTAAGATTTTTCTAGACATGAACTTTTGATCCTATGCAGGTTATTATTTTGTGTCTTAGTTTTTATGTAATGTTGTTTACTGTAAAAATTAATTATTCCTACGATGAAATCTGGACAGAAATCTTTTATTTTGTTGTATTCAGAATTTGATTTGGGTGAAATTATTTCTTATTCTCTGGAAATACAAAGTGTCCTATCATATTCTTGGAAAGAAACATTAACTGAGAATTATATTGAACTCAAACAATGAAACCTCGGATTATATTAATTTGATTCAACCTACGACTGTTAGCACATCAATGCATTTCAGGCCATTAGTACATCAGTACATCAGACACTACCAGCCACTACAGGTAAATCAACATCTTCAGCGTTGGAAATTATTTGGAATACCACTAAAGATTATACAGAACTTTATTCAATAGTACTTGTGCTGGTAATTCTGTGACTATTTGGGATTTAATTCGAAATACCTTATGTTATTTTTCCATTTTCGCTTTTCTTTAGGGAGATAAACTGTTTGTTGAATTTTACAAAGCTTGTTGGTTTCGCTCTTTTCTATTACTTTTTTAAGATGTTAGAGTCGTGATAGAAAATTGTAGGCTCGTGTACGGGATACGATTTTCTCTAAACTATTTCCGAAACCTTTGGATTTTAAATTTAAATTCACTTTGTTTGGGAATTTTCTGAGTCCCATACATTGGTTTACATATTTGAAACATCAATAGTGAAACCAATCATCTTTCACAATGTCATCTAAAGTGGAGAACCCAGGAAAAGTTAGAGTCCTTGAAAAAGGATGAATTGTTCCAGCTTGCCAGACAATATGATCTTTCTGAAAAGAAGGCTTCTTTAACGGAGCAAGAGGTCCAGTATTTGGTAGTAAAGAATTTTTGGGATAAAAGTGCTTTAGGTTTTATTAGTGAGCCTCCATCTGGCTCTAACTTGCAAGTTATGGAATTGAAATTAAAAGACAAGAACGACATCGAGTTAAAAAAGCTTGAGCTTCAGAGAGAGAGAGAGAGAGAGAGAGAGAGAGAGAGAGAGAGAGAGAGAGAGAGAGAGAGAGAGAGAGAGAGAGAGAGAGAGAGAGAGAGAAGCACTTGCAGATTAAAGACCATAGACTGGTAATACTGTTATATATATATATATGTGTGTGTGTGTGTGTGTGTGTGTGTGTGTGTGTGTGTGTGTGTGTAATTTAATTACTTGTTTGTTAGTTTAAATTTTTTTCTTTTTTATTTTATTCCATTACATGTTTTTGTAATGATAATTTTTTCTACTGGATTTGATATTTTTTTTTTAGAAATTCAGTTCAGTTCTGTTTGACCTGATAAACAACCAGTAGTTGAAACATTGTATCTATTTTCTGACCTTGATTCAGAAAACAGATAGAGTTTTGAGTAAAGAACCTTTTTTTTCCAGAGTAAGAACCGTTGATATTAGCTAAGGCCATACTAGAGTAGGTGATGTTAGGCATGTAAATGTTTATACGTTGTACTGGGAAGATGATCACTTGACTCTCATACGGGAATCTGTTTTGCGTTTTAGATAGTCTTAAAACTCATTGTTATAAGAAGAAATAGCCAGTTGGGCTTTAAACCTTTGAAGCTTAAAGGTGTTTTGTTGTGACCAGTTTGTGTTAGAATTTTTATTTTTTGGAATTATTGAATCTTTCCCTGGAAAATACTACTGCTCATCAGAATTCTTGGATAAAAGAAATATATCAAAATTTATTCAGAAATTCTAGACTGGAATATTATTTTCTGTGATTCAACATGGAACTGTTGACACAACAACACTTTGAAGATTAAGCATACGTCATCGCCTTCCATCTTGGAATTTCATCGGGATTCGATCTGTGATTCATTTAGGACTTTTCATTGATAGGACTTCTATTTTTTAATTCTTGGATTAATTTTGGATTTGAGTCATAAACTGTAAGTCATTTTTCTCATTTTTGCCTTGGTTTTCTACGGAAATAAATTATTTTGTTAAATTTTACAAAGCTTGTTATCTTCACTCTTTTCTTGTTACTTTTGGATGAGCCTAGACACGTAACAATACTAGTTTATATTTTTTCCTGAACTGGATAG
>JAECUM010015798.1:0-45183 GCA_016617855.1 Megalonaias nervosa | reverse complement strand
CTCTCTCTCTTGTAGTATTTGTTGTGTTCTCATCGCTAGCTAATAGAAGAGTTCGGCAAACAATTTTTAGTCCGATTTATTTTTATTTCAAAAGATGAACATGAGTCTATGTTGAACAGAAAATTGACAGTGAATGATAATGCCGACACTGGTATATTTTCCACGATGATAACGTTTCAAAAAAGCATTACGGTATAACTTTTCCTGTACTACATTTAATGAGACCAATGCAGCTAATAAACTTAATGGATGCAAGCACATTTTCAGACAAAATGATCATTTTGAATCTTTTCAGTGGTGGTCGTAAGCATTTACATACATCGAGGATGGGCAAAGGAAAGTACGTATTGTGAGTATCAAAGTCAGGCATAACATTATTTCTTTGTGCATACTATCTTAGCACAATTCTTCGACGTAAACGATGCTTCGGTATTTATCAACAAATTGGGTCCAAAAAATAAAATATACAAAATGCACAAAACTTTGTCATTTTATTCAATGATTTATAATTTCTATTCTAATTGTAGCTAGTTGATACAAAACACGTTCGACTTGTTGGCGTTTCGCATCAAACTTGAGTTTCTTTAGCAACACGTTCGCCATATTTGCTTGTGCCTGTCAATTTTTTCAAGCAAGAAATGAGACGTAGTTCATCATCTATTTTTTATTATTTACATCTCTTTCAACACATGCATATAAGTCCTATTTAGTTGTTCAATATGTGTTAAAAAATATTATAACATTGCAAATATTGGAAGCAGACGACTGGGTTTACTTTTCTAGAAACGTTTAATTACATTGTAAGCTTCCGTTAGCGTTGAAACACTAATAATTCCACAGTTAGGGACTCATTGTCGCCAATTAGCTTATAAATGTAAACTTTATGAATGGAATGACTACATTTTGTGCATATTTTATATCCATTCGGCTTTTCCTTTTTAAAATCGGTAGGGGCATATACACAAACGGGAAAGTGTGTGAATACTATAATTGCTTTTCTAGGAGGTGGATATGTTTTATTATATACATGAGGCTTTCCTTTTGTAAAATCGGTAGGGCATATAAACGAACGGGAGGGTGTGTGAATACTAAAAGTGAATTTCTAGCAGGTAATGCAATAGCAAATATATGTTCAATTGGAATTAAAGAAAAATAATTATGCAGCATGTACAGAGACAATGCTATATTTGTTAAAACTGTGCATATATTTATGAGAAAGGATTAAAATTAGTTTTATCCCTCGCTATAGTACAGTATGTGTTAAATTTAGATCGTGGAATTGAATCATCTGCATTTAGTTGGCATCTGTTTTATGCAAGTATGTATGTATATATATATATGTATGCATGCATGTCTGTATGTCTGCATGTATGTGTATGCATGTATGTATGTATGTATGTATGTATGTATGTATGTATGTATGTATGTATGTATATATGTATGTATGTATGTATGTATGTATGTATGTATGTATGTATGTATGTATGTATGTATGTAGGTAGGTAGGTAGGTATGTATGCGTGCATGTATGTATGTATGTATGTACGTACGTACGTACGTATGTGTGTTTGTATGTATGTATGTATGTATGTATGTATGTATGTATGTATGTATGTATGCATGTGTATGTATGTATGTATGCATGTATGTATGTACGTACGTACGTACGTACGTACGCATGTATGTATGTATGTATGTATGTATGTATGCATGCATGCATAGTAGTAAGGGAAAAGGAGACTTCTAGCCCAAAGACCTTTTCAAACCCTCCAAACAAATATAAATTACCATCTCGGAGACCCTATCCCAGAACGACTTTCATTTTTTAGCTAGGAGACTTCTAGCCCAAATATAATCCAAGACCTCTTCCAACCCTCCAAACAAGTATAAATTACCATCTCGGAGACCCTCCAAAAAAATATAATCCAAGACCTATAGCTATTTGTCACTGTCAAATTTCATACCCTATCATTATCATACTTTCTTTGATAATTATTTTCATGCCTGCTGACTCTCATTGGTAGAATATCTGTTAACATACTGTCAATAATACGAAACTCGCGTATTAAATCATCCATATCATATTTTATACCCCGTAAATAAGATCGTATCTGATCAAGTAATTTTTCGTAAGTTATACTTGCTGTTTTATAAGCATTTCTTTTAGTCGCGAGTCGAGGTTCAATTTTTTTTACACGCTGTTGAAAGAGAAACACCAACGCCTTATATTATTAACAAAAACGGATTTAATGATGCTCCACTTGAAATTATACCAGAGCTAGTCATTAGCAGTGGTAAATATGATATTACTCGAAGTATTATGGTATAGTATTTGTAACATTTTTTCACACACCAAAGTTTTTTTATGATAATATTTGTAATATTGCATTAGCGCGTCCACATCTTGTTTTGGAATTTTATCTGAAATATGATTAAAATCAACTATAATTTTTTTCATTCTATAATATTTGTTTACAGATTTTATACAATAGTGCCAGTTCCTGAGTTTGATTAAGTAATTAATGGTGGTGTTTCAGCTAAGAATTCTAGACACCACCAGTAAGACGCTGCGGTTATTTTTTTATCAGATGCTACCAGTAGAAATGTTTCTTCAGTATCTTTATTTAACACTATAGATACAGTTCCAGAAAAAGCATCGCTTCAATGACGCCATAGATATGTAGTAAATATACCAAATTTTGCACTGCTAAATACGGACAGCCTATATACACCAGTGATTTCGGCGGTATGTTTGATAGAGTTATTTTGCGGTGTCCATGTTGCTGATTTTGATGCTACTGTGTATACCACATTGATGATCTGTTTGTGAGGAATTTTAATCAGATTCGTTTTTTCAACGATATTAGGAATTCCATTGACAATATCATTGAGTTTTATGTTAATGTCAACCAGTTTAATATCAACAACCGCTGGACTTCCAAAAATTTCGTTAATGGATCTGTTTATGTTTCTACGAAAATTTAAAAACGTTTGTACGTGATTAGAAAAATCAGTCTTGATTGTGGTCATTTCATTATTGATTGTTGTTAATGATGTCGTCATTGGGATATTGCTATCATCAACATATTTCTTCGTTGCAGCATCAAAATCCAATTCTGGTGTTCTAAGATTATTAATACCATTATTATTCATGTTGAGAAATGCACGCATTATACCACCGTTGACTGATACGTATTTAGATTCTTGATTATCAACGTATTTTTTTTTTTTGTTACGGCCTCCTTATCTTCGGTTGGGTTTCTAAGGCCTGTAATTTTATTTTGATTCATGATAATGCTACCAGTGAATGAATCACCAGCTTCTTTGATATAATCGTTAACTGACTTACCAGAATCTTGTATCTTACCTTGATCATTAAAAGTAACAATATCATTAACAACCGTGGTAGGAACTCATATAAGTACATCTGGCAGTTGTATATTACTTGTCTTTAATCGTCCTTGTTTATCCTGAAAAACAACAACTTCGTTTTGATCTACACTTGTGATATTTAATAAATTATTGATTTCATTTCTGAGCTGATCAAGAGTTGCATATCTAGATAAGTCACCTTGCTGAGCTTCAGCTGATGGATCTATTAATAATGTTCCAAATTTTGTATAATAGCTCATTATTTATTTATTGTTATACAATTTTTATATTATATAAAATTATATAACAACAATGGCGAAGATATTAAATTTTGATACCGAACGATTAATTAATCATAAACATAATAACGAACTTCCAGATTGTCATTATCTCATTATTGGTCGTACAGGATCTGGTAAAACAAATCTGTTATTAAATCTTTTGCTCAACAATAACTTTGACTATGATAAAGTATATATTTACACAATTAACCCGCAACAGGATAAATACGAATTATTAAGCGAGTACAACGATAAACTTCGTGATGAATTTGACGCTGGCGATGATATATTTTAAATAAAACAACCAGAAGAACTTATTCCAGTTAACGAACTTGATTCATCCGAGCATAAAATAATTGTATTTGGCGATATTCCGTTAAACAACGAGGAGATGAACAAGATCAGACCTAATTTTTCATTATCGCGTAATAAAGAATGTAATTCAGTCTATCTTGCCCAAGGCTTTTACAACGTCGATAGATTTATATGGCGAAATACTGGTTGTTTTATATTATTTCCTGGATTGGACAATGTTGATGTGAGAAATATTGCAAATGAGCAATGCGATGATGTAACGAAAGATAAATTTCACGAATTATATTATCAAGCAACCAAAGACAAATACAATTTCTTTTTATTTGATAAACTAGCTCATGATCCGGCTAAGATGTTTCGTTGTTGTATTGACATGTTTTTATAGGCGAATTTTATAGCGCGTATGGAAAATAAAAAATGGACAAACATCAACAAAGAATTGAATTGCTAAAAAAAATTTTTGAAACTTGAGCAGCTTTCAAGAAAAAGTGGAAGAAGCTCGGCGTGGACAAGTTCAAGCAGAGGAAGAAACTGCTAAACTGTTTAAACCTGTTACCGAAGCAGTACTTGGCAAGCAACCAGAAATATCAGCATTATCCGCAGACGAGCTTAAAAAATTACAAGAAAATGGTTTGTTAGGTTTACTCGGGGAAAGATCGAAAGATGAAAATAAAAAAAAATTGCAGAAGAACGTGTAAGACACATTGCTGATCCTGCTGCATGACAGGCTGAATTTAACATATCAATAAACAACCCTCTTGCACTTCAGCATGCGATAGCAAGACTGACGGTTAATCCAGCTGGGTTATGGAGGTTAATAGAAAATGTGTCAAAGCAAACTAAAGAACTAGCTGAGGGACAAAAAAGAATAACTGAAGCTACCATAGAAATGATTCCTATTGAGGAGCAGATAACACGTTATAGAAAAAAGCTAGAGAAAAAATAACTGAAAACGAATTAAATAATTTTGTTAAAAAATATTTGATGAAAAACGAAATTAATGATTTTGACAATATTCGAGAATGGAGTGGTGACGATTACAACGAAATGGAGAAAATTTTGATAAGTAAAATTGAGGATTTTCCAATAGCTGAAGAAGCGCTTAAAGAAGCTAACACAAACGAAGAAATGCGTGATGCGTTTCATAGAATGAAAGACGGAATTATTGCTGATGTTTTAGGTAAAACATTAAATCAATATTGAAATAAACCAGGAGGTTAAAGTAAATGCTGCAATTTTAAAAGACTGCTTACTAGTTATGAAAATAAAGAGGTAAAACATTACCAGAGGAAACCATTGGAGTTAAAGTGTTTACATCAAACGCAGAAATAGTTGACCGACTTATGTTGTTGATATCATCCAAAGAAGCTGGTAATGAAAGCGCGGAGATCGATAACGAAATTGTGGATATACTGGATCATCTGAGATCGAGCGGATTACTGACATCGGACGAGTATGAAATTTTACATAGCGATCTTATCTAAAAATATTAATATAATGTCACTAACATCAGCAACATTATTACTTGATTCGTCGCAGACAACAGGAAACAGCGCAAACGTTTCTGTTTATTACAATCCGCCAATACAACTAGATCCTGAAAAACTGTATGAGATTGGATTAATTTCCTGTACAGCATGGAATTCTATGGCTAACGTGAAAACTGGAGTAAATGACGAGTTTATGTTTAAAAGCATGGCTATTGAAGGAGATAAATGGAAAACATCTAAAATTCCACAAGGAGCCTACAACATAACTGATTTAAATAAGACGATAAAGGAGCTGATAACAAAGGCGGGCGGTATAGCTGATAATTTTGAGCTAACACCAAATTATAACATATTACGAGCTGGTATAAAATTAAAAAATACGTTAGTCGATTTTTCATCACCAAAATGTATCGCATCGCTGATAGGATTTCATCATCAAATTTATGGTGATTTTAAACAAGTTGCCACATTTGACGGTGAACTGCCAGTAAATATAACAGAAGTAAATACAATACTAATAAATTGCTCTATTGCATCAGGATCTTACTCATCCCAGGGTAGTAGGGGACAAACGATATATAGTTTTTTGCCAGACGTTCCGCCAGGATCTATCATGCAAATTAGTCCACGTCAAGTTATTTATTATCCGATTAATCCTGAAAATCAAATAACAAGTATAACAATGCAATTAACAGATCAATCAGGTAGACAAATAGATCTTAACAACGAAATTGTCACGTATTATTTACACCTACGCACTGTATAATCATCGATAGAGTAGTCAATTTTGTGAGTCTATATTTTATAAACAAAGATGAGACGAAGAAATATTTATAGAAGAAAACTCGTAGGTGGATTTTTTGGAAACATATTTACAACAATTGCTGAGAATATACCAGGAATTGCGCGTAAAGTAGCACCAATTGCGCTTGACGCAGGTAAAGATTTTGCCACTGGTGCAGCTTCTTCAGCAGGCACTGCAGTAGGACAAAAGATCGCTGATAAGATTAGAGGACCTTCGGCATCGGAAATAAAACAAGCACTATCATATATTGCGCCAACAGCGGAAACAAAAAGAGCTATGATAGCTACAACAAAAAAAATTATCATCACTGCGTGGTGAAGAAATAGTACGTAAACTTGTAAAGAAAACAGCGCTGATGACTCCGGCTGCTTTTTAATTTTGTGTAGCGATTATAAAATAATGTCAGCTAAAAATTATCTCGATCTTGCTGACGAATACGATACTGACGACGCTGTAACAGAATTCGAATACGTTGAGTATCTTGATGAAAACTCAAACGAACCAAATAAAACTGGTTAAGTACAATCTTTGGATTTTGCCGTGAATACAACAAAGTTTTTCGAGGAATAAAACATACACTTATTTTAGTTCGAGCTGATCAAAGCGATTGTATAATGCACGCTGATGGAGTGGCTGAAGGACAGATTGCTATTACAAGATTAGCGTTATGGATGCCACGAGTTGTCCCCTCTGTAGCTAAAACGATGGAGCTCGAATCATTATTGACCGCCTATACAAAAAAGATATACTTCCAGCAAAACAGGATTTATCAAACAGCAATTCCTAACGCAACTGATTACACATGGCGTGTTACAACTACAGCTAGCGAACAATTACCTCGACATTTGTTCGTTGCATTTCAACGACAGGCACGTCGTAATGATCAAGAAATGAACAATTCCGTATTTGATAACCCCGATGTCAGACGAATATTTGTTAGAGTAAATTCTAAACAATATCCCGAACGTACAATCGAATGCAATTTTGCTGTAGACGCCACCAGAAACGTATCTCGGCCGTATATGTACCTTATGCAAGCAATGCAAAAATATCAGGACGCAGACAGTGGATCTCAAATATCAGTAGAAGAGTTTCGATCACTCTATCCTATCTTTTATTTTGATATATCAAAACATTCCGAACGAGCTATTGGATCAACTGCTGATATTGAGGTCACCTGGACACTTGGCACACTGCCAGCTGAACAGTATAACGTATATGCGCTAGTTGTCAGTGATAGATTCTTGACAATTTACGCGACCAAAGGAAGAACGACTATACAAGTTTAGTCTAACAACCTTGATATAAAATAATGAAAACCAAGTACACAACTCGAGAAATATACCTAACATCCGGTCAAGTCGAAAAATTATCAGCAGCTGTTGCTAAACGCCGTTCTGTTTCTTTAATGATATCTCCGGAGACTTTGTCTCCGACGACAGAAGTCGCTGAGACTTCAAACAAAACAGCGGTTAAATTAATGATAACGCACCAACAAAACGATAACATCAATCGCAAAGCGATCGAAGGAAAACCGTTTGTTCTTAAACTGTCTGTTTCGCAAGTAACAGCAATGTCAAAACAAGGTGGATTTTTTGGACCAGCACTTTCCTTGATAGCTAGCACAATATTACCAAAACTTTTACCTGTACTAGGAACACTTGGACTAGCGGCTGCGTCAGGGGCAGTATCTGGCGCAACGAAAAAGGCAGATGAAGGTCGTGGAATCAAACAAATCTATCGTTAGTTTTATGTAACAATAAAAAATACATGCCAGCACCAACGACAAAGTCGTCGAAAAAAACAAAATCGTCGAAAAAAAAAAAGAAAACAACAAAAAGCAATCGAACAAAACAAGGAGGATTTATTCCAATAGCTCCACTACTAGCGGGATTAGCTGGAAGTCTTCTTCCGAACCTAGCAGGAATCGGACGTGGAATGACTCTACCAGGTACCAAGCGCCATTAACATCAACAACTTTGTTGTTGGGGTTGACGGCAACGACGACTTCGTCGAGGCCGTTAAATAATTTTGATATCATTGAAAAATTGAATGTCGTTGTCGGATTTCGCGGAGTATTTTCTAAGGACAAACTCGATGACGTACCAGCAGGTGGTTCGTGTATTGTAAATATACAAAACTTTAATGATGGATCCGGCACTCACTGGGTTGCTGTCTATGATAATAATTATTTTGATTCGTTCGGACTTCCTCCGAGCGATCTCATAAAAAAATATATTTTTAAAAAATTTAAAAAAATAAATTATTCGTCAAATCAACTACAGCCGATCGGAACATCCGCTTGTGGTTATTATTGTATAATGTTTGTCCGACAGATGTCACCGAGTTCGAAGAACTCCGCCCCTGACAACGTCAGGAGATTGGATTCTGATTTTTTAAAGTTTACTTTACAATTTGATAAGCAACCTTCTCACTCAAACGATGAGATTGCAGTTAATTTTATATAATCAAGGAATATAAAAATGTCAACATACTGTCTCAAATGTAGAACTAAAACAGAAAATAAGGATGAGACGACGGAAAAACAAAAAATAATAGAATAATGCTAAAAAGTATTTGTGTTGTTTGTGGTAGAAAGAAAAGTATGTTTCTGAAAAAAACAAGTAGCGGAGACGTTAGGATCTGGTGTGGATGATTGACGATTAATTGATTTTCTCTTTCTTATAACAATTTTTTATGAAACAAAATAAAATAAAATGAAATGTAATTGTGATTGTGATAAAGATCTTTGTATCGAACAAGATAAAATCGTTACATACTGTAAATCATGCAATCGCCGTGAGGTAATTGGCAGCGGAATTGACACTCACAAAATTATTGACAAATTACCAAAACCAAAAGGCGGTTGGACCTTGCCAGGTCATAAATATACTGGACCTTATAATCCTCTTGATAAACAACTTGACGGGAACGATAATCCATTGCCAGGACAAGAGCCTTATAATCAAGTTGATGCAATAGCAATGCGCCATGATATCTGCTACAGGGACAACGAACAAGATAAGCACGGCTGTGATAAAGTAATGTTAGACGAACTTCGTGATATGAAACCGATAAATATGCGAGAACGTTTTGATAGAAGGCTGGTGCAGGGTTTTATTGGAGCAAAATACAAATTTGGACTCGGAGAGTCTCGACGTGGAAAGCCTCGACTCGGAGAATCTCGACTTGGGAAAGAATTATACTATGGTCTTGCAGCGAAGACGCTAGCGTCTCAGCTACACAAACCTAAAAAATGAAAGTTTCCGCGACGTAAGGTTGTTGCAAATACCGTTGATGATATCTGGGTAATAGATTTAGTTGATGTATCAAATCTTGCCCAGTTTAATGATAATAAAAAATACTTGTTTAATGTCATAGATATTTTCAGCAAATATGCTTTTAGTGTGCCAGTTTCGGATAAATCAGAAACGTCGATAACTGATGCGTTAAAACAAATAATAGCAAGTACTGATAGAAAACCGAACATAATCTGGACTGACCACGGAGCAGAGTTTTTCAATAAAAAAATTTGAGCAGTCTTTAGAACAAAATAACATTAAAAAATATGTTACAGGAAATGAGGGGAAAAGTGTCATCGTTGAAAGATTTAATCGCACACTAAACGAGCTGATACATAAACATACGACAGCTAAAAATACAATCGGGTATATCGATGATCTTTCTCAAGTAGTCGACAAATACAATAACACAAAACATCGAACTATCAAAATGTCACCAAATGACGCAATTAAAAATCCGGTATTGGCGAACGAAAATATGTACCGCAGACATAAATTTAAAGTAGGTGATCGAGTTAGAATTTCTCTGACGAAAATAACATTTGAAAAAGGATTTACTCCAAACTGGAGCGAAGAAGCATTTGTCGTTGATAAAGCACTTTTAACAATACCTGTAACATACGCGTTAAAAGATTTGTTAGGTGAGCCGATCGTTGGTAGGTTTTACAAACAAGAACTACAAAAAACTGAACAAGATATTTTCGTTATCGAAAAAGTTATTAGGAAAAAAGGTAATAAGAGTTTAGTTAAGTGGCGCGGGTATAACAATAAATTTAATAGTTGGATCCCAACCAAACAAATTATGAAATAATGTTTCTGTAGATTTCCTCGTACTTACGTTTGATAGATTTACATTTTACTGGTTTACATAACGATATTAGATATTGTCTGCGATCGTCAGAGATCGTCATTAAGTTAAAATTCTTGACAAATATAAAATCGAATTTTATTTTTTTCTGTCGGTCTGGAATTTTGATGTTTAAAAAGGGTTTTATCAGCCGCCAAAACGATTGATTCTCACCTACTGTAAAATTAAATTTCAAACTTTTTTGGTAATATGATATTTTACGTTATATCGACTAGTTGTCGGTCTGCTGTAATTTTTTTTTATCAGCTACACCTACAATCTCGTTTTGTTCGTCGTCGTTGTTAACTAAAATGGCATTCTCTGTATAACCAACCGACTTATATTTTTTTAATCTAATTTATTGTTATAAGATGACTAACGAGGTAAAATATCACCAAAAAGTTAATATATTAAATTATGACGAACTAGCCGAATCAGTAAGAAACTGTTTGTTATGGTATAATGCTTATTCTGTCGACGTCAATGTTACGCAAGGCGATTCTAATAAGATTCTGCTAACAGCAGCACAGAAAAAAATAAACTTAACGATAGCGCAATAATGACGCTGAAATTTGATAAAGATGATATTATAGTGTGTGCTCATCATTGCTTAACCAAAAAGAAGCTAGCAAACATATTTAATCATGATATCTAAAGATAATCCAAGCATCGTATTCGCTTGAAAAGCTGATCTTATTATTCCATCGGCAACAAATTTTACTGCCCTGGGATATCAAAATGTTTTGCCGCAGCTGAAATCGATTTAAATTTGATTTCCTCATCTGTTTCGAGATTAAATGAAACAACAGGTTTTACTGGACATCTAAAATTGACACCACCACCACCTCGTCTTTTACTCACATTTTCCTGCTGGGTAACTAGTTCTAAATTTTCCAGTCGATTGTCAGTCTTTATGTTATTGATGTGATTAATAGCCAAACCATTAGGCATGGGTCTGTCAAACGTCTCGTAAACAAAACGATGGCTTAGATAACCAACTTGATCGGTTAGTGTTCCTCTGACAGTTATCGTGAGATACCCCATATTATTCATAAAACCAACAACTGTTTTAGTTTTTCTTCTTCGAATAATTCCCTTATCATTTGCCTCGTATAAATCAAATACCGGATGCGGCTGAAACTCACTTTGCAAAGATAAGTTTTCAACATTGTCGTCAGTGACCACGCCGTTAACTTGATATACACGTTGTCCTTCTGGAATTTCGTCACAGAACAAAATGTAAATAAACTCTTTCTTTAATATTTCCGTTCTCTCAGCATTATCACTTTTAACGCTAATCTTATGACCTGCTGGCGTTGCTTTACCAATCGGTTGCCCGTATTTGATATGTATCTCCGACCCTAACATATTACCAGCGTACAAGTTGTACTTGGGGTGAACGTAATAAACTCTTGCTCGTTTGCGCTTGTCAGATTTCTTTGTCATTATTTCTATAAGCATTTTATATTTCTAATTAATTTTTCAACTGGCGTGCGGTGAGTTATCGATCGAACAATTAATTAGAGATATGATATTACACTATTATATAACAATGCTGAAATTACGCGATATAGCCAAGAAGAGTCTTATGGGAGAACCTGAAAAAATAGCGACTGCTTTTAGAGGATTTGACAACAGTTATCGGTTTGATAAACAAATCGTACTGGTAAATTTCACTGCAACAAATCTCTATCATTTGCTAGAGCCAACTGTAAAACGTGAACTTGAAAAACATAAGGGTCTGAGAATATTAGTGCAATATCACGTTATATTTTCAAAGCTACTTGTGACGGAAAAATCGACTGACAAGGAAATCGCAGACCCTTACATTAACGCAAAATCATGGCGTGTTTGGCTTGGGACTGATCTTTCATCGTTAGCTGATGAAATACACCAGGAAATTTGAAAAAAGATAGAAGAATTTACCGAATCAGGTTTGGGTTGGAAGTTTGAAATCATTACTGAAATTTTATTTCACACAATAAAATATAACGTATTACGCGGTAGTTCGTATGCTGACCTACCACAAAAAATAAAAAATAAAAAATGCTGTATAAACGTCAAAAACGTCGATGACAGATGTTTTCAGTGGGCTATTCTTTCTGCGCTATTTCCAGCAGAAAAACACGCTGATCGCGTTGACAAGTATTTTAGTCACGTATCAAAATTAAATTTTAATGGCATTGACTTTCCAGTTGCAGAAAATGAAATACCAAAGTTTGAAAAGCAAAATAATAATATTTCAGTTAACGTATTTGGTCTAGATGAAAAAGAAAACGTCTATCCGAGATATATTTCAGAAAAAGCTTCACAATCGACAATAAACTTGCTGTTTTATAAGAATCATTACGTTTGGATTAAAAACTTTAATGGACTCGTTGGCAGGCAGTATAGTAAACAAAACAATAAAAAGTTTTTTTTGTTATCGCTGCTTGCATGGTTGTACAGACAATGAAATATTACAAAAGCATTTGCAGTACTGTAGTGACGTACAACGAATAATAATGCCGTCCAAAGAAAATAATTTATTATGGTTTGTCAATCATAATCACAAACTAAAAATTCCTTTCGTTATATATGCTGATTTTGAGTGTTTACTTCAGCCTATACTTGGCGTAGAAAATAATCCTGACCAATCGAGTACAAGAAAAACTCAAAACCATGTTCAATGTGGAGTGGCGTACAAGATAGTTTGCTGTGCTGATTCGAGCTTATCCAAACCAATCAAATTATATCGCGGTAAAAATCCAGCTGTTTGGCTTCTCAAGCAGTTAATTATCGAAGTTGATGATATATTTAATCGTTTAAAAAGAATAACTCCAATGATAAAACTGACATTTCAACAAGAATCTGATCACAAACAAGCGGAATTTTGTCATATTTGTGAAAAAGCTTTTGACTCGCCTGATAATAAAAAAGTACGTGACCATTGCCATTTGACCGGGCAATATCGTGGAGCCGCTCAGGATAAGTGTAATTTAAAATTTCACGCTCCAAATTTTATTCCGGTTGTTCTTCACAACTTCCGAGGATATGATAGCCATATTATCGTAGAAGGTTTTGGTGATCCTGAAATAAAATCTCGTTTAAAACTCGATAATGTGATTAAATGTATTCCAAATAATTTCGAAAAGTATATGTCTGTTACGCTAGGTAAGCTGCTTTTTATTGACAACTTTCAGTTTATGGCAGCATCGTTAGATGAGCTGGCAAAAAGGTTGTAGCGAGTTTGATAACCTACAAGATTGTTTTAGAGATAAATATAATCTACTGACTAAAAAAGGAGTATTTCCGTACGAGTATCTCGACGATTGGAGTAAATTTTAACTGACAAGGATATATTTTATTCGCAACTCAAAAATGAAAATATTTTAGATGACGAGTACAAATATGCACAAGATATTTGGAATAAATTTAACTGCAGAACATTTGGTGATTATCATGATTTATATTTGATGTATTACTACTAGCAGATGTTTTTGAAAGTTTTCGTCGAGTAAGCTACAACAATTATGGACTTGATCTTTGTTGGTATTATTCTGCTCCCGGGTTGTCATGGGACGCTCTGTTAAAGTTTAGCAAAGTAAGGTTAGAATTACTGACTGACGTTGATATGTTCAATTTTATCGAAAAAGGTATTAGAGGCGGTATTAGCGTTATAACAAAGAAATATTCTGAAGCAAACAACAAATACCTGAAAGAGTACAATCCTAAGCTTCCTTCGAAGTATATAATTTATCTAAATTGTAATAATTTATACGGTTATTCTATGGCCGAACCAATGCCTTTTGGTGGATTTCGTTGGATTACATCTGAACAATTTCTATCGGAGACAGAAAAAAAGATACCTGACGATGTTTCATATTTCGTTGAGGTTGATCTCGATTATCCTATTTCGCTACATAATTTACACAACGATTATCCTTTCTGTGCGGAATCAATGATCATTAATTATAGTATGCTATCTCAAAAACAACAAGCGATAGCATCACCAAGACAAAATTCTATGGTAAAAAGAACTAGTACCAAATTTACTCGATAAGCGAAATTATGTTTTGCATTACAAAGTTTTAAAACCGATTTTGAAAAAAAACCTCTTCAAGCCTATGAACAATTCCGTTTTTGGTAAGACGATGGAAAATATTAGAAAATGAGTAAATATCGAGCTAGTTAATGATACCAACCGCCGAAATAAACTTGTGTCAGACGATGATTTTGTCAGTATGAAAATTTTTAATGAGAATCTTGTCGCAATACAGCGGCGAAAAACAAATCTGACACTAAACAAGCCGATTTACGTTGGAGCTTCCTTGTTAGATTTATCGAAGTGGCTCATGTACGATTTTCATTATAATTTTGTTAAAAATCAGTGGCCGTCCAGTAGACTATTGTTTACTGATACCTACTCGCTCGTGTATGAAATCGAATGTGAGGACGTCTATCAGGATATATATGATAATCGACATCTGTTTGATCTTTCCGATTACCCTCGTGACAGTAAATTTCATGATGACACAAATAAAAAGGTTATTGGTAAGTTCAAATATGAAATGAACTCGAGTATCATCAAATACTTTATTGGATTACGCAGTAAAATGTACGCAGTATTGCTAGACAATAATAAAATAACGAAAAAGGCAAAAGGTCTGCCTTGCGATTTTGTTAAAATGTTTATGAAATTTAATGATTAGAAGTACGCACTTGATGGCGGCGTTAGTTTTATAAGAGCAATGGCTATTCGAACGAATCTTCATAAACTCGAAACAGATGTTATTATCAAACGTGGATTGAGCAATTTTGATGACAAACGTTATTGCGAAAATGGAGTAGATACATTTGCATTTGGGTATTGCTTTGACAGTGACAAATAGCTATAGGTCTTGGATTATATTTTTTTGGAGGGTCTCCGAGATGGTAATTTATATTTGTTTGGAGGGTTGGAAGAGGTCTTGGATTATATTTGGGCTAGAAGTCTCCTAGCTAAAAAATGAAAGTCGTTCTGGGATAGGGTCTCCGAGATGGTAATTTATATTTGTTTGGAGGGTTGGAAAAGGTCTTTAGGCTAGAAGTCTCTTTTTCCCTTACTACTTGCATTTAGATATGTGGGTTGTTTAATAGCACAATTTCATCTGCTTTTCATATTAAGTTTTGTCATGTTTATAGATGATACGGTAGTCAATATTTATAAGTATACATACAAAATCAAAATTAGTGTTATTATAATTAGTAGAGGTAATAACGGTAGTAGTGATATTATCAATAATAGGTGGTGGTAGTAGCGGTGGAGATGTTGCTGATGTTTTTGCTGTCTCAGTGGCTGGTAGAAACAAGCAGCAGAGAGGGTGAACCCTACAACTTTTTCCGAGGGTCCGTTAGCAAAAAGAAAGGTTCCTACGAAGGGCTAAAATAAGGTCAATAACGCTAAACCGAATCCGCTAACCGAACATATTTTAATAACAAAAATCGACTGGTTTCAAATATTAGGAGTGTTTTGTTTGCGTCTCACACTCATTTTTTTGTCAGCTCACCCTCTCTGCTGCTGTAATTAAACCATTGCGTTATATCAATAATGATTGGTGAAGCTCACTCAGCAAGATTAGCTCGAGAGCGACTAGAAGCGATACAAAAAATATCTTCCGCTTCATAATAGTGTTAAGCAAAAATTACAAAAGCGTCAACAAACACAAGAAGAATTTACAGAATCCTCAGAACAATTATTTAAACCTATCACGAAAACTACTGAAGTTATTCTTCCTGTGTTAAAAAAAAAAACAGCGGAGCAAACTGAAAAAATAGCGGAGCGAACTAAAAAGACAAAAAACATTCTACGAGAACTTCCGGAGAAAATAGCTGCGGTTCAGCCAACTGGAGAGATAGATCAAGCGGATGGTGATACTCAACAAGAATCAGAAGCACGAGCCAGGGTTAATCTGTCTGATAAATGTACCGAAGCTGTTATTAATGATATCAGACCGGCTAAAATTATAAGCCAATTAGCTGCAAGTGCTGTAAAAAGTTAAGATAATCGAAAACAATTTTTAAAATCTGAATACGCCAATGATTCTGTAAGTCGCGAAACTTGGTACAAATGGATATATCGTATATATTACAACACTGATAGAATTCGAAACAGCGATCCAAGATATATAACATATATTCATGCGATAGATGGTTACATTTCATTTATACAATTACCACCAGAACAACAACAACAAATACAACAACAAAAACAGATGCAGCAAATAGCACAATCACAACAACAACCATCATCATCGCTACCGCCAAAACGGCTAGTACAACGACGACAAAATGAATCAGAACAACAACAACAGTTATCATCACCACAACCACGAAAAACATCATCCAGCGATGAAGCATTTTATTCCCCAGCAGAAGAATCTCCAGATATTATTGATTATTTATTAAGTCCGGATAAAAGTGATACTGATAAAGGTGCAACTGGAAGTGGTATTAATACTCGAGAAAGTGGTCTTGTTACTTGTCCTAACAACGTCCTTGCCGACTTAGATAGATTAGAAATTTTAATCGGTGGGAAACGAGCTGGTAATAATTCTCCTGAAATTATCAACGAAATCTCATCAATTTGTCAACCATTGTTTCCTGGTGGCATCATGGATATTAACGTGTATCGGTCACTCATTAATGAAATTACCGATGATTATCATAGTGACTAAGTCTCTGATTAAACAGTTAGATATAATTACTATAATAGATGATCATACATGTTGCTCAACGTGGACCAACTACGGTCAGGGTGGTAAATTCAAGATTACCTGTATACAGGACATTTTACGGAGATGGGCTCGGTGATGTCATTCACGGTTTATTTTCGAGGATAGCCCCAAAAGCAATACCGATTGCAAAACAACTATCAATGAAAGCTAATGACGTTATTCGTGAAAAAGGTATTAGCGCTGCTGGTGACGTCGCCGGTAAAGCATTCTCTGCAATCAAGGATAGACTAGCACGATTAATACGACGAAAACCTCAGCCAGTAAAATTACCCAGCACTGAAGTGATGCCTGCAAGTGTTAGCAAAATAATAAATCAAGCCGCAAATAAAAACTAGCAGAGTTAGCCGAAGAGGGGGAAAAAAACGTAGTGGCAAATCTGATAGCGGGAAGTGGTCTTCGTATTAGACGATGACCAATAACATAACATGTTCAAACTTGCACCTGATCCCGCATTTGACATGGATGCGCCAGTTCTCAAGGATGATTCTGTGCGTGATTATCAATATTATTCTTAAGATGCACGACAGCCAGATCAGCGTGGACGAATCGAATTACAAGTTCAAGATACAAGTAGATATTTCTTACCCGCTGAAGCATTTATCGAGTTCGAAGGTAAAATTTTAACAGCAGAAGATAATACCGAATACGGAGAAAATTTTAATATTATTTTTGTTAACAACGGTATCATGGCGTTGTTCGACTGTGCCACGTACATGATCGACGGAAGAAATATTGAATCGATTCAAACAGATGTTGACGTTGCCACGACGATAATTGGTCTTGCAAGATACAGTGACGATTATTCAAGATCAGCTGGTCCATCAATGATGTTTTACAAGGACGGTTCTAACGAAGCCGACAACAAACAACATAATTTGGTACAAACACCTCAAAATACTGCATCTGACCTACAACCAGCTGGAATGGTAGCCCGACCCGCCGCTGCATTTCCAATATTGCATTGTATCAATACAAATTTCAATTTGGGATATGCAACACGTCAAAAAATGTTGCAGGGTGGAAGAAAAAGATTTTCTTGCGCGATCCCGTTATCACATATTTTTGGATTCTGCAGACACTTACGAAAGGTCATTTTCGGAGCCAAACATACAAATGTACTCGTACGAAAATCAACCGACGATGATGCAATATGGAAACCAGCTGGTGATGCTGGTAAGGTAATTTTAACAAAACTTTCATTGTGGATGCCAGTAATGACTCCAGCGATATCTGAAGAAGATCGGTTACTCGCTTTCATGAGAGTGGCGGTAAGTCTACGTTGTCATGGTTAACAACAACCACAGATGCTATTCAAAGTACAATTAATGGTTTATTCACATGGCAGATAGCATCACAACAGGATATCTTTGCGCCGCGACATATATTCGTTGCGCTTCAAAATACTGCACGATTAAATAATCAAGAACGTAGCGCTATGATATTTGACAAACTCGGTGTTTCCGAGGTTTCATTGAGAATAAACGGACATCAAGAACCATCAGATGATATTTTGTTGAATTTTGAGCTAAATCATGTAGCGCGTGCGTATCATCGTCTGATGTCGTTTATGGGACGTGATCAAAATGATGATACTGGTTTACAAATATCACAGCTAGATTTTACAACGCTGTACCCGATTTATTACTTTTCGCTGGAACATTTGGATTTGTTTAGACAGTCTGTCGTTGACATACATTTTCGAGCTCGCGTTAACACTGGAGGTGTTAATTACAGAGCAATCGCCGTTATACTCAGCGATAAAGCAATGTTACTTGAAGGTGTTGGCGGACGCATGAGAGTCGTTGATGCTCCAGTAGAAAATATGCAAGCGCTAATTTAGAAGTCAGAATATATCCTAAATGTCATATCATCATGTTAGTGTCAGTCTGACCCCGGGTCAGATTAAACGATTACAATCACCGTTAGCATCACGATGCGGAACAAAAATATCATTAAAACAAGAACAAATGAGCGGTGCAAATAAATTATCGTTGACCAAGCGTCAATTCAAGAGATTCAACGACGTTAAACACGCCAATAAAGGAACACGATTAAATCTTTCCGTGGGTGCAATCAAGGATACTATTAAAACCGGAGGAATATTTCCGCTTCTCGCAGCTATTCCAGCATTAATAGCCGCAGCCGCTCCAGCTGTTGCAAAAGCTGCTGCGTTAGGTGCAGTTGGGTCAGCGTTGGAATGGCGCTAAAGAAAGCAACTGGAAAAGGATTAAAAAAAGGAAACGAAGAGGTCACGGTCTGAGACTTCCAGGGTCTCGATACGGAAAAGGATTAAGAATTCCGGGACTCGCTGATTTTTCCGATGTCTAACTTTGATTTACTCGATGCTGCTGCGCGATTAAATATAAAGAATTTCAGAGGTGTTTGTATGCGTGATCAATTACCGAAAAATCCAAATCTGTCAGAAACAGGTATTATTAATCTCGATAAAAGCTCTGGTCGTGGCACTCACTGGGTTGCATATGCTATTGATCCACGTGGTATTGTTTATTTTGATTCGTATGGGTTGGCACCACCAAAATAATTTTTAAAATACGTCGGCAGAGTGCAAAGCATTCTGGTGCAAAGTATTGCACTTCAAAATATTCCACTCTGGTATTCAACGCTACCAACACAAACATTAACCGACCCGCCGATATGTGGCCGTGAAGCACTAGCAGTACTTGATGCTGTATCAAGATCAACAAAACCACCTCATAAAGCTGTTCACGAATATACATTAAATAATCGATAATCATATAATGGTTGATATTTATGGAAGATCTTCTACTAGTGCTCTCACCGCCAAGAAGAAGGAAGATATCGATTTATCAAAATACGCCACCAAAGACTATCTTGCCGAAATTATGAATTTATCTGGAGTTGACCGAGATGAAGTTGTTATTTTTCAGGATAAATTCGGTGTTTTAAAGACGAGTAATATCAAGTGGATCGATATAATTCGTAGAGTTCTTGGTGCTACCACGGACAATATTCCAGTATTTACTGACGGTGGTAGAATCAGAGACTCAAATGTATCAATCGCAACTATCAGAGATGAAATTAAAAAAAGTGTCGCTGATCGTTTAAAATCCGCCGGTGATACAATGACAGGTGAACTTAACATGAATGGAAATAAAATCGTTGCTTTAAGAGAACCAGCAGGTGATGAAGATGCCGCAACAAAGAAATATGTGGATGATAAAAATATTCCTACCGATGATAAAATAAATACACTACGAGCCGAGTATGACGTTCATGTAAATATGTTTTTAAATACTCGTAGAAATTTTCAAAAATTTAATAAAACCGCTGGAGATTTCTTTGGAAGTCCACCAACCGTTGACATAAATCTCAAAGATATAAATACGAGAATCACCGTTATTGTCAGTGGAGTTCCTAATATCGTCAATAAAACTAATCTCGTTAAAATTCCTCACGGCGAACAGATGTGGTATACACAGTATCATCAGGATCATCAACATGGACAGTGCAAAATAACTCTATCAAATATACCGCAGGAGTAACCGGTGTGTACAGGCTGTCCGTATTTAGTTCTGCAAAATTCAGGATATCTACTACATTTCCATGGCGTCATTCAACCGATAATTTTTCTGTAACCGTGTTTATTATATTAAAAAATTTACGAAGACCATATTTATACTGGAACACAGCATATTACTGGTGGGGTTTGGAATTTGTAGCTGAAACACCTCAATTAAGTACTTAATATAGTATAATGATAGTCGTTCAGCGATACAGATACGATCAAGTAACGACATGGCAGAATAAACTAAAACCATCATCGATAATTATACAGCAAAAATAAAGAAATATCGTAGACGTGCGGTTGTCGTTGATATCATCATTTATTCAGTTTCCGCGATTGTTGCTGGAACTGGCGTAGTATTATCAACTTTGACGATCACGGCGCCGATTGTTGTAACAATCATTGTTTCATCGTCAACCACGATGGCTGGAATATTTAATATTATCGCGAAAAAGATAAATATGTGCACGAATGAAAAATTGAACGAGTACACGATGAAATGACATACAGCAACAACCGCATACTCTAAATTATCATTAATGATTTCTTCGTCGCTTAATGATGGAATAATATCTGACGAAGAATTCAGTATTATAATAAAGATCTACAATGAAGTATTTGATGAATAAATTCCTGAACAGGATTTAAAACAATAAAAGTATAATAATGACATCGTTCGATCAGCGATTACAGGAATTATTACAATAGATCGTCACTAATACTGCTCTGGTAAGAACCACAATGATGTCAGCGAGTTCGACTTCGCCCGAATTCAGCATTACGTTTCCGGCCGCAATTCCAGCTTAAAAGATAGCGTTGGCGCAATTACGAGTTTATTACAGTTGGCCCAATATTAGATCAAAATCGTTTGTTGGTCTTCCGCCGAATAATTCGTTAGTATTTGCAAATAAAAATACACCCGATGGAACTCCTGATTGGCAAGTAGTTAGTATTCCAACGGGCAGTTATCAAATAGAACAGATCAATGAAGAATTCCAACGCAGAATTAAATCCATCACAGGAAAATAATCAAAGATTGCTATGAAGGTCCACCACAACCACTACTAGTTGAGTTTTTGACAACAGAACAAAAATTTATGAAGGTAGCCGAATACAGAACAAAATATCCATGGGACGTTGATGAATATTTTATCGTTGACGAGCAAAAAATATTTTTATTACCAGATGTTTATCGGGTAGAAATTAAAAGCGGAGGTTTACTCACTAGTCTTGAAGCTAATGAGTTATTTGAACCAGCAGAAGATGAATTTAATAGAATTCATAAACACGCAAAAAATTTAATTATTGATTTAACAAAAAAATTACAACGACGACGTTAAAAAAAAATATCATTGATTCAATTAAGCATCTAAACGCATTAATATCTGACTATACACATATGATACATGTGTTAGATGAAAATGCTAAATTTGCTGAAAAAGTATTTATTAACAATATGGTAGTGATAATTTGATTTCACATTACGATAAAAAAATAAGATTAAAAGAAATTCAAAATAATACCCCAAAAATTGAATTTAACATCGCAGATATGTTTTCCGCGATCCTTGAGTCGTGGAGAAAAATAAACCCACCAGCAAGTATTCTCAAATTTGATAACGGTCCATAAGGTGGCGGCCGTCACATTTCACCGAACATCGTCGCAATCACATCAACGATCGCGGTGAATTTAGTATGTGATGTTATCGACGGCAGTTATCAAGTTCACACTGAAAAATCCAACCAGGCCCAACAAGGATACATTCTGTATTTATTTACACCTCAAGCCCCCCCCCCCGGTTTTTTGATTATATCAGAACCAATCAACGTTGTTTATCTAAAATGTCATAATCCACTCTTATCACGGATACATTTCAAACTTACTGACCAGTCTGGCCACTTGCTCGATCTGAGGTCTGTATGTAAGATTGTAATGACTTCGTCATCAACGTCATCGTAGTTACGGAAAACACCAAGCAAAAACCAAAATATTAAATAATTATTTTTTTTTTACCTATGATTTTATCCTTGACAACGTCAAGGGATCAGAAATGAATTATTCTGGTACAACACGATTAGTTTCGTTGTCACTATAGTCACACTCGTCCTTATCTTTAGCCAGTAACTCTTCCCTCAGTGACTGTGTCACTGACATGATATCTCTCAGTTGTTATATACGAGCGCGTGCGAGTCTTTTCGTTTCGTATTCGTGAGATAATTCTGACCTAACCTTTTCGATGGCCCGTGAAAGAGGAACAAATAATTTCACTTGCGTATCCGTGATTGCTGCCAGCGATCGTAACATCGCTTGTTGGATTAACATTATGAATCCATAATCGGAGGGCAACTTATACCTATTTTCTGATTTTTTTAATTGTAATGATTCAAAATCACTCATTCTTTCAGGATCACGCTCATCAGATATTTTTATACCGCTGTGTTGTAATTGCTTAATAGCAGCAATAATTTATGTGATGTTTTCGTGGTTCATTACTTTTTATATTATAAATTATTTGTTTAATAAATATTTCTGAATAAAAAAAAATATTTTAGAAAATCTGACTTAATTTGCAATATTGTTGGGTATAATACCCGTCAAATTCAGAAAATCTTATCAAAGTCACAATGTTATTGGGTATATTACCCGTCAAATTCTGAAAATCTTACTGAATTTCATAAAAAATAAAATTTTATTATAATAAAAGTATTTCTGAATCAGAATAAAAATAAAAATACATTTTCTTAATAAAAATAGAAAATCTGATTAAAGTCACAATATTGACGGGTAATATTCAAATTTAGAAAAATAGTCACAAATTTAGAAAATCTGATCAAAGTCACAATATTGACGGGTAATATACCCATCAAATTTAGAAAATCTGATCAAAGTCACAATATTGACGGGTAATATACCCATCAAATTTAGAAAATCTGACTGAATTCGCAATTTTGACGGGTAATATACCCATAAAATTCAGAAAATCTGATCAAAGCCACAATATTATTAGGTAACTTACCCATCAAATATAGAAAATCTGACTGAATTTCATAAAAAAATAAAATTTTATTATAATAAAAGTATTTCTGAATCAGATAAAATATTTCTGAATCATAAAATATATTCTGATTCAGAAAAATATATATTTCTGAATCATAAAATATATTCTGAATCAGATAAATACAAAAATATTTCTGAATCAGATAAAATATATTCTGAATAAAAATAAAAGTAAAAATATATTCTGAATCAGTTTTATAATAAAAATATTTCTGAATCATAAAATATATTCTGAATCAGATAAATATAAATATATATTCTAAATAAAAAATAAAAGTAAAAATATATTTTATTCAAAATATATTTTTGAATAAAAATAAACAGCATCTATGCCGGTAAAGTCTTTTGCCAATAAGGTCCTAAGAGTTCCTTATTGAGGCCTTAAGCCCACAGGGCACTCTTTCATTGATTAAGACCTGTCTTATGGTCTACAGGCACCTTATTCAGACTTTTTGGTCCCGCGGACATTCTTTCTGAATGCCCCTATGTAGGTACTTTCAGTGGCCATGACTTCACATCATCCTGCTGTTTATTTTAGGGACGCATGCGCATAGACACCCCCCCCCCTCAGCGAATTCCTAATGTGCGAAACGAAATATTAGAAATTCAGAGGGCTGTCTAGGCATTGCGATTTCATTTAACAACCCACCCCCCCAAATCAAGTGCAAAACTTCACTCACCACGTTGTTCAACATGGTGAGGGGTACATGAGATCTCATGGGGTGCTTGCGTCCCTAGTTATTAAGTAAATAATAATTATTAAATAAAATGGCATCCCAGGGCCACAAACCATCGACAGTGTCAGTCATGGGTTTGGAACTCAAGACCTCGAGTACGAGAGTCAGACGTGCTACCAATGCACCATTGTTCCAACTTACAAATATATGTTTGAAACATATATATATATAGCTATTTTAGCCCTGTCACCGTGACGTTGTCAAGGATGATCAGTATTTTATCAGATTCTGAATAAAATCTGCAATTTTATATATTTCAGCCGTTTCTGCCTAGTTTAAATATTATATTTTCAAGCCTCTTGACACAGTCAAGGCAGAACTATCTAACAATGAATGCATGGATCGATATATTCCAGTTCTACCTAGACAAAAAAAAAAATCGATAATGACTACCGCGTACATGGCTTAATGTATAAATCCACTATTACGGAATTCAATATCATCTTCACAACATCCAAGAATAAATTCCTTGACAACGTCAAGAATTCAGATTTGTCTGTTTGATTATATGAACTATTCAGATTTTTCAGACTTCAGTGTTTGAGAGATTAGAAATATATCACTGAATATAAACGTGTTATGTATACGCAATAACAAAAAGGGAGACAACTGCTTGATTATTCTATCAGCGATGACGGATTTATCTTGCTTCATTGTGCATACCGAAATTTGATCTTTTGTTTAAATTTCTTTGAAAATGCCGATCTTTTTGAATTGTTTACAACAAAACGTACTGAAGGTGAGACAATGTCAAAATATTTACCAGCCGCGTATATCGACTGGAATATAATTTCTTCACCTGTATCTGTATTTATGGATATAACCGACGTCGGAGTCTTAGGAGAAATATCAGTATTTCCTATCTTACAATTCTGACTCTGTGTGTGACAATTCGTAAATTTTCTAAAGAATTATCCTTTGGGTCTAAATTAATATGATCGACTACAAGTCCATCGTTAACTGACTTACCAGAATCTTGTATTTTACCTTGATCGGAGAAAATAACGATATTATCAACCACTGCGGTAAGAATTCGTATGAGTACATCTGGCAGTTCTATGTTACTCGTTTTTAATCGTCCTTGTTTATCCTGAAAAACAACGACTTCATTTTGATCCACACTTGTAATATTTAATAAATCATCGATTTCATTTCTGAGCTGATCAATAGTTGCGTATTTAGATAAATCACCTTGCTGCTGAGCTTTGCGAGAAGATCTTCCGTAAATATCTACCATTATATTTATCAATGTCTGTTTAAATGTGACAATGTGGTATATTCATGCACGACTTTATGAGGTGGTTTTGTTGATTTTGATATAGCATCAAGTACATTAAGTACTTCACGACCACATATTGGTGGATCAGTTAATGTTTGTGTTGGTAACGTTGAATACCAGATTGGAGCAATATTATTGCTGACATAATAAAGAAATTCCTTCGGTGGCGCTAATCCATATGAATCGAAATAAATAATTCCACGTGGATCAATTGCATATCCAACCCAATGCGTGCCTGGTCCAGAGTTTTTATCGAGATTAATAATGCCAGTTTCAGAACTGCTAACAGTTCTAGGTAATTGATCGCGCATAAAAACACCTCTGAAGTTCTTTATTTTTAATTTTTTAGCAGCGTCGAGTAAATCAAAATTAGACATAGGCGATATCAGTAAACTGTTCCGGGAAGTCTTAGACCCTTACCGTAAGAATATGGGGTCCCTGGTAATCTTAGACCTCTTCCCTTTTTTTTGGATGTTCTTCTTATTCCCTGTCTGGTTGCTTTCTTTAATGCCATTCCAGCAGCTGTTCCAACAGCACCTAATGCAGCTGCTTTTGCAACAGCTGGAGCTGCAGCGGCTATTAATGCTGGTATAGCTGCGAGAAGTGGAAATATGCCACCCGTCTTAGCGATGTCTTTGATAGCGCCCGCAGAAAGGTTTAAGTTTTATACCTTTATTTGATTTTTTGGCTTCATTGAAGTTTCTGAATTGACGCTCGGTCAACGATAATTTATTTGAACCGCTCATCTGTTCTTTTTTTTAGCGATATTTTTATTCCACAGTTATTTTTTGATGCTGATTGTAGCCTTTTAATCTGACCAGGAGTCAGGGTAACACTAACGTGATGATATGACATTATAATTATAATAGATGATCTAATTATGTGTTACATATTTTCTACTGAGGCATCAACGACTCTCATTTGTCCACCAACAACTTCAAGTAACATCGTCTTATCGCCATTGCCCTATAATTTGCAATAGCTCCTCGAGTCACACCAGCTCGAAAAATTATATCAACGACGGACTGTCTAAACAAATCCAAATGTTCCAACGAAAAATAATAAATCGGATATAAGATTGTAAAATCTAACTGTGATATTTGTAAATCAGTATCAATGTTCTGATCACGCCCCATAAACTACATAAGACGATGATATACACGTGCTACATGATTTTGATCGAAATTCAGTAATATATCTTCGGATGGTTCTTGATGTCCATTTATTCTTAGTGAAACCTCAGTAACACCGAGTTTATCAAATATCATAATACTACGCGTTTGATTATTTACTCGTGTAGCATCTTGTAATGCGATAAATATGTGCCTTGGTGCAGAGACACCTTTCTGTGATGCTATTTGCCATGCAAATAAACCATTAATGTTACTTTGAAAAGCATCTGTTGTCATTGTCAACCATGACAACGTTGATTTACCACCTTGACTCATAAAAGATAGCAACCGGTCTTCTTCAGATATTGACGGAGTCATCACCGGCATCCACAATGAAAGTTTTGTTAGTACTACTTTGCCATGAAGTGCTCTGGTTACATTATCATCAACTCCTTCGGCGTGCCATATTGCATCATCATCGGTACCTTTTCGAAATAGTACAACTGTATGTTTAGCTCCAAAAATAACCTTTCTAACATTTCCACAAAATCCAAAGATGTGTGAAAGTGGAATTGAACATGAAAACGCTCTTCTGTCACCTTTTAACATTACTCGACGTGCTGTAAATCCTAAGTTAAATTCTGAATTAACACTTTGCAATAACGAAAAATCAGCAGCAGGCCGTGCTAGCATTCCCGCTGGTTGTGGATCGGATGCAGTATTCCGTGGTGTTTGTACTAATTTATACTGTCTGTTTTCTGGATAATCAGAAGCGTCCTTTACAAATATCATTGACGGGCCAGCTGATCTTGAATCATCATCGCTGTATCTTGCAAGACCAAGTATTGTTGTGGCAACATCAATGTATTCATGACAAATCTCAATCTCTCGTCCATCAATCATATATGCGGCACTTTTGAATAACGCCATAATACCATTATTGACAAAACCAACTCGATCATCAATTCCGTAAGCGGTATTATCTAATTTAAAAATTTCACCTTCTACTTCAATAAATGCCTCAGCGGGTAAGAAATATCTGCTTGTGTCCTGAACTTGTAATTCAATTCTTCCACGGTCGTCAGGTACAGGTGCGTCATAAGAATAATATTGATAATCACGCACAGACTCATCCTTTAGTACTGGTGCATCCATGTCGAACGCTGGATCAGATATACGTTTGAACATCTTTATTATAATTATTATCGTCTAAAACGAAGACCACTTCCTGTTATCAGACTAGCGGTTATATTTTTTTCTTTTTCTGATAATGGTACATCAGCCAACTCTGCCAGTTTTTGATTAGCAGCTTGATTTATTATTTTACTGACATTTGCAGGCATTATTTCAGTGCTAGGTAATTTTACAGGTTGAGGTTTTCGTCGTATTAATCGTGCTAGTCTATCTTTGATTGCTGAGAATGCTTTACTAGCAACATCACCAACAACATCAATAGCTTTCATTCCCAGTTGCTTTGCAATTGGTATTGCTTTGAGGCTATCCTTCTAAACAGACCCTGAACAATATCGCCTAGTCCATCTCCGTAGGTTGTTTTGTATACTGGCAATCGAGAATTTATTATCCTGACCATGGTTGGTCCACGTTGAGTACTATGTACGATCATATTATTATAATAACTGTATTTAATTATATACTCAATCGGGTGACTTAGTCACTATGGTACTCATCGGCGATTTCATTAATGAGGGACCGATATACATTAATATCCGTAATTCTACCTGTAAATAATCGTTTACAAATATCAGCTGCTTCATTAATGATTTCTGGGGAATTATTACCAGCTCGTTTTCCTCAATGAGGATTTCTAGTCGATCAACATCAGCAAGGACGTTATTGGGACAAGAAATAAGGCCACTTCCTAAACCACTTCCAGTTGCGCCAGGAACATCATAAAATTCTTCTTCCTCATCAGTTTTCTCTCTTGGTTTCGGTGGTGCTTTTTTACTTGGTTTCGGTGGTGTTTTCGGTGATACTGGATAATCAGGAAGTGATTGCTCAAATGGTTTTGGTGCTTTTTGTTGTTGTTGTTTTTTTTCCTCGTTTTTTTTTTCTCGTCTTTGTTGCATTACTTGTTGTTGTTGTTCTGGCGACATTTGTATATACAAAATATAACTATCTACTGCATGAATATAATTTATATATTTTGGATCATCATTTCTGGCCTGATCAACTTTGTGATGTGTACGAAATATCCATTTGTACCAGGTTTCACGACTTACATTTTTATCAGCATATTCAGGTTTTAAAAACCGTCCTCGATCATTATAGCTTTTCACAGCAATCTCAGCTAATCCTCCTATATTTTTAACCCCTGTAATACTAATAATAGCATCTTCGGTCTCTGTCTCTTGATAGCAGCAATACCTTCAGTATTTATCTATTATCTTAATTCTGGTTTTTGGTTGTCGTGGTTGTGGTTGTGGTTGAGCCCCAGGTTGAGCAGCTTGAATACGACCAGCAATATCAGCAGGTAATGTTTCAAGAGCTCGTTGTGTTGCCTCAGTTGCTGTAACAATTTTCTTTGTTGGTTCGACAATCGGTTTAAATAATTGTTTTGTATCATCTTCAAATTCAACTTGAGATTCCTGACGTGATTGTAGTTGTTGCTTGACTAAATCACGAACAGGTGAATATTTTCTAATTGCCTCTAATCACTCTCTTGCTAATCTAGCAGAGTGAGGTTCGCCAATAACGACCATTATTAATAATATTTATACTGGCTGTTTAATTCATAGCAGCAGAGAGGGTGAACGACAACAATTGAGTGACCAGACAAGTAAACGAGTCGCATACAAATTTGAAAAAGAGTAAAAAATAATCTTACCTAATTAGAGAATTTTTTGGTTTAAACGTTATTGGCGATAATTTTTGGTTTAAACGTTATTGACGGTATTTTTCAGCTGCGTAGGAACCTTTATTTTTGTAAAATAAGGTCTCTACGACTTTGTAGGGTTCACCCTCTCTGCTGCTCGGGCAGATACGACCCTACCCTCCCGAACAGTTAAGACTAATGCGCGTGGTTGAGAAACCACTAGTGGATGATCTCGTGAGGAAGTGAGAGTCTTCTGCTGAATTGTGTAAGAGGCTCTCAACCCCACCATGCGAGTAATTTCGTGATGCTAATCCACATCCAATACAGATTTGCAAACCAGGAGATTTCTTCACAAGTCGATTATGAGGAGCGCAGTATTCTCCACGACATCGTTTATTGCAGACTGCAGATGTCTTTAACAACCACTTGCAGTTGTTCATTATAATATGTTCATTTGTTAAATTGCAAATTCACAAGACATTTGTTAGCAGCAGAGAGGGTCCTACCTCGAAGTTGTTCTCGTTGTTTGCGTTAGTTGACGAGAACAAGTATAAAGAATAGCAGTTTTTTTCTCATAGTTGAGACAAAAAAGTATGTGCGAAACCCAAATGGTCTGTTCACCCTCTCTGCTGCTCCGTGAAATATTCAGTCCTACAATATATCTTCAAGAAGAAGGATATATTTCTATTAAGTGCCGTAAAGAGTTGTATTTTTACATTTTTGGAGCTCGAGATGTTTTATCATAGATAACAGCTTGTTCAGAAGTTCATCTACTTTTTAGAATATAATAATTTATTCCTTGGAGAACTATGCAAGTGACAAAGACATTCGATGGAAATTTATTCTAAATTGAAACATTACAAGTTGTGGTTCAACGTGGAACTCTTGACATTCGTATAAAGACTTCACCTGACGTCATCATCCTCCATCTTGGAACGTCATCAAGATTCGAACCTGGATTCAGTTAAAATTATTTAGTGATAGGACTTGCATTTTTTTTTTTTCAGTACGAGGATAAATGTTTGGATTGTCTTCACAAACTGTAAGTCCTATTTTCTATTTTCACCTTTTCACCGTGTTTTCTAGGGGACTAAATTATTTTTGTTAAAAATTACAAACCTTGTTGGTTTCACTCTTTTCTTTTGTTACTTTCGAACGAGGCTATACGTAACAATATACAATAGGTATGAACTATAGGAAGTGTGTCTGTGGAGGTGTGATTCAACGTAATTCAAAATTAGTGACAACATAATGTAATGTAAGTTTGACCAAGCAATGCATAATAGCTATAATTGTATATAATACGCAGCAAGGAATTTATCATGTTATGACAAATAAGAACTGAATTATATCATACTCTTAAGCATTGACAACGAGGCAACTTTCAAATGCAAAATTATTTTGTTATCAACGTAATGTGAAGACATATATATATATATATATATATATATATATATATATATATATATATATATATATATATATATATACTTCCCAAGATAACTGTTGCAAATAAACATTGCTGGATTCAATGCTGTTGGCGTATCGTGCTTATAGCCTAAGCAATATGACATTTCAGAAAGATAAACCAATACGCAGAAACAACTATACCCAGTTTTCTTACTAGCATTGACATTTGACCGGATTAAAAGGCAGTATAACTAAGAAGATAATTACTAATAAGTACAACAGTAACTAATGACAAGATTGTATACCCCAGTGAAATTTGGTCCAAATTTGACATTTCCTTAAAAGCTAATGCCCGGAACGTGTTGTAGTATTGGGATAATTCGATGCCTCAAGTGAAGGTTTAACTGCAAATTTATATATTCACCTCTTATTATCGATTGAGGCGAATACAAAATACAGTCAGAAGATGAGCTTATATAATATCAGCACCTGAAGAACAGTTGCGACAAAAATTTGTTAACAAGACACACAATAAAGCCATTAGTATTTATAAGAATGGTGTAGGCATGGGTACATTTTTAACAGCCAAATCCCCAACGCCCAAAAACACTACCTACCACGCTGGCATTCGCGGCGCGTGTCAAACGTGTCATCTCATATTCAAAATTAATTTGTGATACATTCAAGTGTCCTGTACCAAAAAGACAATTAAATGATTGTATTTACTTTGTCATGAAAATGGAAACATGATGTTAATATCATTACATTAGTAAAAGCTGAGAAATTTCCGTACATAAAAAAAGATTATATAGCTAGTCAACCTATAATCCTAATTGTTGCTACAAATGAACATTAGGACATTAAGAGAGAACAAGACTAATAATATTACGGTTAACAAAAGACACTAACCGTTTTTAAGAATTATCAGTTTTAAAAAAAATATAACGTTTTCGGGAAAAATGAATCAGTTACATTACCAACTCTTATAGTTTGGTAATACGAAGAAGTTTGTACCAAGCTATT
This sequence comes from Megalonaias nervosa, assembly GCA_016617855.1. Lineage (NCBI taxonomy): Eukaryota > Metazoa > Mollusca > Bivalvia > Unionida > Unionidae > Megalonaias > Megalonaias nervosa. The sequence goes on along the minus strand of JAECUM010015798.1, from coordinate 13,018 downwards.
TCTGAACATACAGCGATACTACTAATGGTGTACCTCAGTATATTAGGAACCAACAATTTCAAATGCAAAGGCTAGTGCCTAAAGCTTTGTTTTAAATTTTCGTCTGTCAATGGCAGTAAAAAATCTTATCCTGATTTATAGCAAAATGAAGCTGTATAATATTCATCATCGTATCAGAAAACAACAGCAGTAGCAATAATAATAATAATAATAATAATAATAATAATAATAATAATAATAATAATGATGATAACGATAATATCAAAGAAAATTATAACGCTCAGGTCAAAACAAACATGCTCTCCCCACCACCTTTGAATAATCAGAACTTGTAAATAAATTTGCTATTTGTGTGTTAATTATTGAATAAATTGTAGACTCAAAACTTCAACTGAATTGGAATGAGTATGCTTACAATTTATCTGACATCCTGGGAAAGACATTATGGTGACATGAAAGAGCTTGTTGATAAAATAAATGTTTACACTAAAGCCAATATATTCAATATTGCTACACTAGGCAATAAGTCTTCGATTGGAATTTCAATACCCAGGCAAACTATTCATCAGAGAGGTCAGGTATACACAAACGCACCCAACAAACGAAACAATATTTTAGTTAACTTGAAAAAAATCAAGTAAGAAAACACCCACCTGTCGGCCTTTGGATTATTTGCAGTCTTAGAAAGAAACACATACACTTAAAATATTAATATACAATAGTAAATGAGTGTAATGGTTTAATTTGGCCTGAATATCTGTCACAAAGTCCCATTTCACAGCGATATTGGCAAAATTGCTACGTGCCAAACATATGATCAATGGAGCAAATATATATTTGTAATATTCGTATTTAATATGTGTCAAATTCAACTGTTTTGCACAAAAAGAAAATAAAAAAATAAAAAAATAAAAAAATAAAAAAATTTTAATTTTCTTTAATTTCCTTATCATACAAATGAAAACATGATGTTAATATAATCTGATTTGTAACATGATTACTGGGAAATTTCCGTACAGCCGTTACTCATGCAAACTACGGAATTACCGGTATTGAGATGAAATACTGCAATACGTGCCACTGGAAGAAAGAACCGCGGAAAACAGGTACGCCGCTAATACTACGTACAACTACCAATACTACCGTGTTGCTGATAATGCTTTTAGCTAAGAGCAACAAATGCTCAGCAAAAGCTAATGCGTTACAAAATGAATGATGTCATCCTGTGGCTCTTTTTCTATTAACAACAATAAACTTGTTATTTCTTTTTTAATTTGATCAATCCATGTTCCTGGATGAGATGTACTCTTATTTATTTATTTATTTATTTATTTACTTATTTGTATAAATTATGATGTCCCTATATGACAAGTATTATTGCAAACTGATCTTGAATAATTGCTTTTTGTCAGAGCTGTAAAAAAAAAAAAAACCTTACTGCAGATTTTCTTTGTTAAATTAGCGTTTTCCTGCTAAAAGTGATAATGTTACATTACCAATTATTAAACCGAGTATCACCTGCAATTGTGTACTGCGGTATTATGAACATACCTCGATACATATAATGGTATACCTCAGTTATTTTAAGCACCAACAATGTGCTACGCTGGGACAAGGTTGTGAAGCTTTGTTTTACATTTTCAGCTGTGAATAGAAGGATCACCATCTTTCACTAATTTGTAGCAACTTGAAATTATATATATTAGACTATTTTAAATAGTAAAGTAAATATGAACCACTCTTGCACAACAAAGGAGAAAATATTTATTGGAATTGAAAACTCGCGTAAAGATATGCTCGAAATATATATGTCGTACCACATTAACATGCACTAGTAAGTTGCTGAAAAAAAGACATTTTACAAAATCCGAAATTTGTCCAAAAGTTGGATCTGTTTCCAATAGCTGTCATAAATTTCCATTTTGCCACCACTTTGGTATACGTGACACGTACGAATAATAATATGTTACGACCCTGTAGTTCAATTACATGTGTGTTAAAATTGGAATTCTTTCTAATTCTTTCTATTTCATTTCTATTTCATTTTTTATATCATTAAATATAATTATTATTATGATGATGATTATGTTCGCAGGATCTGATATTTTGTTAGAAACATCCTGTTTATTTAGAACGCAAATGTGACTCGCGTAAGCACGATTTTTGCATGACGGTTTTGTCATATTAAGTAAACAGTTGGAAATAGCTATGTAAGTGGTCTTATTACTTGTCCTAATAATATCCTTGCTGATGTCGATCGATTAAAAATTCTCATCGGAGGAAAACGAGCTGGTAATAATTCCCCAGAAATCATTAATGAGGCGGCTGATATTTGCAGACGATTATTTACCGGTGGTATCATGGACGTTGATGTTTATCAGTCTCTTATTAATGAAATTGCCGATGACTACTACAGCGACTGAGTATGTAATTAAATACAATTACTATACTAAAATGATCGTACATGGTACTCAACGTGGACCAACTATGGTCAGGGTGATAAATTCTCGATTACCAGTATATAAAACAACCTACGGAAATGGACTAGGTGATGTTGTTCAGGGTCTATTTAGAAGGATAGCCCCAAAAGCAATACCGATCGCAAAGCAACTGGGAATGAAAGCTATTGATGTTGTTCGTGAAAAAGGTATTGGTGCTATAGGTAATCTCGCTGGTAAAGCATTTTCAGCGATTAAAGATAGATTAACACAATTAATACGCAGACCTGCGGTCCGACCTCAACCAGTAAAATTACCTAGTACAGAAGTAATGCCTGCAAATGTCAGTAAAATAATAAATCAAGTTGCTAATCAAAAACTAGCAGGGTTGGCTGATGTGCCTTTATCAGAAAAAGAAAAAAATATAACTGCTAGTCTGATAGCAGGAAGTGGTCTCACTTCCCGAAGTAATCTTCGTTTTAGACGATAATAAATATAATAAAGATGTTCAAACGTATATCTGATCCCGCATTTGACATGGACGCACCAGTACCTAAAGATGAGTCTGTGCGTGATTATCAGTATTATTCTTACGACGCACGAATTCCAGATCAGCGTGGACGAATCGAACTACAGGTTCAGGATACAAGTAGATATTTCTTACTCGCTGAAGCATTTATTGAAGTCGAAGGTGAAATTTTAAATATTGCTAATCCTGCAGCACCAGTAGCATATGGAGACGATGTTAATGTCGGTTTTGTTAATAATGGTATTATGGCATTATTTGACAGTGCAACGTACATGATTGACGGAAAAAATATTGAATCTATTCAGAAGGACGTCGACGTTGCAGCAACAATACTTGGTCTTGCAAGATATAGTGATGATTATTCAAGATCAGCTGGTCCATCAATGATGTTTGCAAAGGATACAACTGATTCTCCAGAGTATCGACAATATGAAATAGGATAACCAAGAAATTTTGCTAGAAACGCCAATGCGGATGTACAAAGTATGATTATTAATGTAGATCCAGATTTCAACTTAGGATTTAGATCACGTCGAGCAATGTTGCGTGGTGGAAGAAGAGCATTTTCATGTGTGATTCCACTATCACATATATTTGGAATTTTAGAAATGTCAGAAAAGTCATTTTCGGATCTAAGCATACAGTTGTACTTGTACGAAAAGCAACCGACAACGATGCATTATGGAGACTCGCTGGTGATCCTGGCAAAGTAATTCTTACAAAACTTTCATTGTGGATGCCGGTGATGACCCCATCAATAACTGAAGAAGATCGTCTACTCTCTTTTATGAATCAAGGTGGTAAATCAGCATTATCGTGGTTAACAATGACCACAGATGCTATCCAGAGTAATATTAATGGTTTATTTACATGGCAAATAGCATCACAACAAGGTGTTTCTGCACCACGATATATATTTATTGCATTTCAAGATGCTGCACGGGTGGATGATCAAACACGTAGTATTATGATATTTGATAATCTTGGTGTTTCCGAAGTTTCTTTAAGAATAAATGGACATCAAGAACCATCCGAGGATATTTTACTGAATTTTGAACAAAATCATGTAGCACGTGTATATCACCGTCTAATGACGTTCATGGGACGTGATCAAAATATTGATACTGGTTTACAAATATCACAATTGGATTTTACAACATTATACCCAATTTATTATTTTTCGCTCGAACATTTAGATTTAACCAGACAATCTGTAGTCGATATACATTTTCGAGCTCATGTTAATAGAGATATTGGAGCTATTGCCAATTACAGGGCAATTGCTGTCATACTCAGCGATAAATCGATGTTACTTGAAGGTGCTGGTGGACGAATGAGAGTCGTTGATGCTTCAGTAGAAAACATGTAATTAGATTATTTATAAATATTATAATGTCGTATAATAATGTTAGTGTTAGTCTGACTCCTGGTCAGATTAAAAAGATACAATCAGCATCAAAAAATAATTGTGGATTAAAAATATTGCTAAAGAAAGATCAGATGAGCGGCTCAAATACATTATCTCTTACAGAACGTCAACTCGGGTATTTCAATGAAGCCAAAAAATCAAATAAAGGTATAAAACTTAATCTTTCTGCGGGTGCCATTAAAGATATCATTAAGACGGGTGGTATATTTCCACTTCTTGCTGCTATACCAGCATTAATAGCCGCTGCAGCCCCAGCTGTTGCAAAAGCAGCTGCATTAGGTGCCGTTGGAACCGCTGCTGGAATGGCGTTAAAGAAAGCAACCGGAAAAGGAATCAAAAAAAAGGGAAGAGGTCTAAGATTACCAGGGACTCCACACTGGTACGGAAAAGGCCTAAGATTACCAGGGACAGTTTACTAATATCTCCTATGTCCAATTTTGATTTACTAGATGCTGCTAAAAATTAAAAATAAAAAACTTCAGAGGTGTTTTCATGCGTGATCAATTACCAAAACAACCAAATAATATTGAAACCGGTATTATTAATCTCGATGAAAATTCTGGTCCAGGCACGCATTGGGTCGCTTATGCAATTGATCCACGTGGAATTATTTATTTTGATTCATATGGATTAGCTCCACCAAAAGAATTCTTAAAGTATATTAGTTGTTATCAAAATATTCCAATATGGTATTCAACATTACCTACACAAACATTAACCGATCCACCAATATGTGGTCGAGAAGTACTTAATGTACTTGATGCTATATCAAAATCAACAAAACCACCTCACAAAGTTGTACATGAATATACTACGACGTCACATTTAAACAGACATTAGTAAATATAATGGTGGATATTTATGGAAGATCTTCCCGTACAGGTCATCAGCAGGCTGATTTATCTAAGTTTGCAACTCTTGATCAACTCAGAAATGAAATTGATGATTTATTAAATCTCGCAAGTGTGGATCAAAACGAAGTAGTTGTTTTTCAGGATAAACAAGGACGATTAAAAACAAGTAATATACAACTACCAGATGTTCTTTTAAGAATTCCAACTGCGGCCGTAGATAATATAGTTATTTTTGCCGATCAAGGTAAAATACAAGATTCTGGTACATCACTCAGTAATTATATTAAGAAATCCGGCGATGTATTTACCGGAGACATTAATATGAATCAGAATAAAATCACCGACATTGGAAATCCAACCACAGATACAGATGCGGCAACAAAGAAATATGTTGATGATAAAGAAGTTCCAATCAGGAATGAGGTGGGCATATTAAAAACTAATTATGATAATCTTGCAGAAAGTCTTACTAATCACATAGAAGTGTTAGTAAATTTCCGTAGAAACATAAATAAACCCATCAGAGAATTTTTCGGAGATCGGTTAAAGGTTGATATAGTTCTAGAAGAAATTAATAAAAAAATTAATTGATCTAGAAGCAAAACTTTATTTTACAAATGAGGAAGTAAAAAGATTAGATGGTGATATTGCCAGTGGAATACCTAATATTGTTAAAAAAACTAATCTGATTAAAATTCCACACGGACAAATTAAAAATATCGTATACACAGTAGCATCAGGACAATCAACATGGACACCACAAAATAATACTATCAAATATACCGCAGAAATTACTGGTATTTACAGGCTGTCCGTATTTAGTGATGAAAGATTTGCTATAATTAACAGATATATATTGCGTCATTCAACTGATTCTCTCTCTGGAGTTGTATCTATATTGTTAAGAAAAGATGTTGAAGAAACATTTACACTGAGAATATATGATCAAAAAATAAACTCAGTGCCTTATTTGTGGCATCTGGAATTTGTGGTTGAAACACCTCAATTAATCACTTAATATAATAATAATGGATCAACCTCAGTCTCGCATTGACGTTCAACTTTACAGATGCAATCAAGTATGTGAACGTCTGACTAAACTAAATAATTGTATCGACTATTATAACACGAAAATAAAAAAATACAAAAGACGTATAGTTGTTATCGATGTAGTTGTTTACTCGGTTTCTGCTGTTATTACTGGAACAGGATTATTATTATCAACATTGACATGACAGCACCTACGATTATAACCATTATTGTTTCAGCATCAACAACTATTGCTGGTGTTCTAGGTATTATAACCAAAAAGATACATACTTGTACAAATGCTAAATTGCACGATTATATGATTAAATTACACACAGTGGTAGAGGCATGTTCTAAATTATATTTATATATTTCTTCGTGTGTCAGTGATGGTGAAATATCTGATACTGAATTCGCGATGATGATGAAAACTTATGATGATGCTTTTAAAGTGATCGCAAATGATTTTAACGAATTAAATAACAACAATAATAATAATGACAGACAGGGAATTACTTCAGCAGATTGTCACTAATACAACTCCGTCAAAAACTACGATGATATCGTTAAGTTCGACCAATCCTGAGTTTAGTATCAATTTTCCAACCGCAATTCCTGCAAAAGAAATAGCATTAGCACAATTGCGAGTTTATTATAGTTGGCCCAATATTAGATCAAAACCATTTGGTGGACTACAGCCAAATAATTCATTAATATTTGCTAATAAGAATAAGCCTGATGGAACTCCTGATTGGCAAATAGTTTCTATTCCAACGGGCAGTTATCAAATAGAACAGATCAATGATGAGTTCCAACGCAGAATTAAATCTATTACAGGAAAAGAATCAAAAATAGCAATTACTGTCTACGAACCAACACTATCTGCGGTTATTGAAATAAATTCCCCTGATTACTCCGTAGATATTTATCAAAGTTCGATTAGATCAGTATTAGGTTGGCCTGAATATCCACCGGTTTATCAAGTACCACCAGAACCACAGAGATCTGATTTTGTCGTAGATGTTAAAAAATTTATAAAACCTCCAGAATATAGAACAGAAAAAAATGCTTACCCATGGCGACGATATTTTGGTGATGGAGTTGTACATTATATAGATAAAAAAGAAGACTATTTTACAAAAATAGTTGATGGTAAAAAAGGTAAAATAATAATACTTGATGTTGATGAAATAAATTCATATGCTAATACAATTAAGTCTGAACACGGACGTGTACTTAATTATCTAAGAAATTTATTTTCCAACATTAGCACTTCCTACAACGATGACTTAAAAAATCAAATAATTGAAATAATACAACATTTGAATCAAGTTGCTTCAGACCTAGATTTCATGAATGATATTATTGTTAACGGAGAAAAAAGATTAGTGGGTATATTAGCAGATAGACGATATAAAGAGTTATATATAGTTGATGAAGACGGTCCGCCTCGAAGTGTTAGACTAAATCTTCTGTTTACAATAGTATTTCTAAAACATTTCGGAATTACGCGAGAACAACTATCAACATTTATAATTCCTGGATTTAAATCTGAAGAGCTAAAGAAATCAGTTAATGATCTTATTGATGAACAATTTAAAAGAATATGTGATGCATGGAAAAAATTAATACCTACACCAACTATTCTTAAATATAATAATGATCCACACGGTGGTGGTCGACATATATCACCTGGTATTGTTAATATAACAACAACAATTGCAGTCAATCTGGTATGTGACGCAATTGATGACAGTTATCAAGTAGATCTTTCAAAATCTAATCACCGCAGTGGCACTGCGGAACAGGGGTATATACTATATTCATTTAGCCCTAAAGACCCGCCCGGTTGGTTAATTGTGTCTGAACCAATTAACCCAATTTATTTACGAGTTCATAATCCATTTCTGACAAGAACAAATTTCAAACTCACTGACCAGGCAGGAAATATTTTGGATCTAAGACAAGAATCTCTTAATATTAATTTATATATACGCTCGTAGAACGTCTGATTAAATATTTCCTAACATAATAAGGGAAAAAATAATCTGATTCTGAAATAATATATTTTTTTTAATCTGATGGGTAAATATATACTCTGTTTGATGTTTTTGGACAGATTTTCTGAAATTATTATTATTTTTCTGTGGAAATCTGTGAAAAATCTGTACATATTATTATTTTATTATTTTTTCTGTGAAAATTCATCAGAAATTGAAATCCACCGGGTATAATTACCTGACTAAATCATGAAATTCATCAGAAATTGAAATCCGTCGGGTATAATTACACGACTAAATCATGAAATTCATCAGAAATTGAAATCTGCCGGGTATAATTACACGACTGATTAACAAAATCTGTGGAAAATCTAACAGATTTTCTGAAAACTGTCAGAAAATATTATTATTATTATTATTATTATTTGTAGATTTTGTTAATTTTATCTATAATATTTGTAAATGAGGCCTGACAAAAACATGAAATCTGTGGAAAATCCGTTAGATTTTCAGAAATTATTAATAATATTATTATTTTGTAGAAATCTGAAATCTGTTAGAAATTATTATTTTATTATTTTTTCTGTGGAAAATCTATTAGATTTTCTGAAATCTACCATCTGAAATCTGAAATCTGTTATAAATTATTATTAATATTATTATTTTTTCTGTGGAAAATCTGCTAGATTTCTGAAATCTGACAGAAAATTAAAATTTATTGGGTATAATTGTTGCAACTATGATACTGACGACCGTGGTTCGATTCCTATGGCTGACGAGTGTTGACAGTATTCGGAACGATGCTATTTTATTTTAGAGAAATATTATTATATATATGAACCAAGAAAATATAAATGATATTATTTCTGCTATTAAAAAATTAAAACATAACAGAATAAATCTATCTGATAATCTCGATCCTGAAAAAAATATTATGCGATTATGAGATATTAAAACAAAGAAAAACTGACAATAAATACACATTACCATCTAATTATAAATTTGTAAAATCAATTTATCAGTCTATGTTAGAATCCTTGGCGATGGTAAATGAAAAACAGGTAAAGCTATTTGCGCCTCTTGCACGTTCGATCGAAAATATTAGATCCGAACTATCTCGTGAATACGAGAAAAGGAAGATCGTGGATAATCGTATAATGCAATTAAGAAAAATTATGTTATTTGATTCTGTCAAAAGTGAAAGTGACACCGAGAGTAGCGACGGTGAAGGTAAAATATAGAGTCGAATTATATACAATTTATTTATTAGGAAAACAGAGTTAGATAATATATTCAAATATTATCCGCTGATCGTATTTGAATGAAAATGCAGATTTGTATAATTTATCTGCAACATGTTTTACTGATTGTGGATGTATGCTAAAATATTTTGCAGCCGCATTAATTGATGGAAAAGTTATTTCCTGTTCTGTTTCTGTATTTATGGATTTAATAGATCTTCTTGCAAACTTTTTACATTTTCCAGTATTTCCGCGTGTAGCATTCTGACTAGGTGTAATAGCTTGCAGGTTAGATGACCGATTATTATGGGGATTTCCGTCAATGTGATCAACTACAAGTCCATTTTCAACTACTCGATGAAAACATTCGAATATGAATTTATGTGAGTAATAATTTTTATTTTTCCCAGTATTAAACGTAAAATAACCTTTATTATTAATATTACCGACTGGTTTTTTCAATCTACAGTTTCTGATCACACCATCTCGAGACGCTTCATAATTTGTCTATACTGGATGTTTCACAAATTCGTATTTATTACGAAATGCTTTTTTTCTTAATTCTCTTATAATATCGTTGTCGATCATTTCATCATAAGTCTGATTTGTCTGAGTCATTTTATATAATAATATTATTTGTCTAAATCATTATTTTGAAATCTGACTAGATAATCTTCTACGGTTTGTATAGGAGATTTACCTGGCGATGTATTTTTTTTGTCATAATATCGTTTTAATTCTCTATATTTTTTTCCGCCACATTTTAGACACAATTGAGTTTTTCCTCTGACTCCAACACCACATTGAATACACGGTATTGGTCCTGTACTTCCATTTTTGATACTCTGTGCATGATATCCGCAGTATTTGTTCACGCACGGTTTATTACAAAGAGAAATATATCCAATTCTGAGCCAAACACATTTGTTCTTTTTTTCAATCATTATATATATACTAAAATTTTAATTTAAATACTTGTCTTAATTATATGGAGGAATTATCGGCAATTGAACCTCAGATATCCAGATTTGATCTTGACAGACTATCAGAATATAAATTTAGTACCTTGATGCAAGATCTGGCATTAACGGATGAGGATATAATCGAACGTATTCGTGAAGCAAAAAATGAATTTCGTGACGATGGTGCTGCTCATGTATGGTCAACATTCAGAGTCGGAAATGTTACTAATATGATGAATGACAAACGAGGAAAAATAATTATTAATCACCTTGATGATCAAAAATATTTTATTTTAATAAAATTTATTGTAAATACAAAAGAAGATATTTGGATTATTCGTGACAAACGCGATCCAGCACACATACAATCAGGAAATAATATTGTTCTCTTAAATAATAAATCTAAACCCGGAATACTAACAGGTGTTGACAAATTATATTATATACAGAGTTATCCAGCAACTGCAGTTGTATATGGAATATTTCCGTTGAATAATAAACCTGATGTCGGGGATCAAAAACCTATGAAATTGTCAGAATCAAGAATAAACTGTGTAGCTGAACGAGTTACAGAACATTTTACAAACGCGATACGTGGTAATGGTTTAACAGATTTACGACGTAAAAAAATAAATACTCGGGCAGAATCAGTTAAAGATACCGGAGCATCTATCAAAGATGTCGCTGAACTAGAAAAGAAATTGAAATTCCCAATAACAGTAAAAACGCTGACAGGAGAGATTTTATATAAATCGAAATATAAATCAAGAGGAGCTCCAATAGATATTATTGATCCCAATTCGCACGCATGGACCTCAGCAGTAACAATATTTCCACGAGATAGAGCTGTTAAATTTTATGATGGTCATATATTTGATTTTATCAGAAATATCAGTAAAAGTGATCCTGTGTCTGTTTGGTTATTTCAGAGTTCGGAATATGATAATTACGATCAGTTTGTACGGCCTAATGGTGATATTTACCGTATAGAATCTCTTAATGTAGAAATGGAAAATATTGCGCTGAAGTATACTTCAGACGATGTCAAAGTTAGACAATTATTAAATAATTGTTTTACAGTTCCATCCGTAGCAGCTCATTTTGCTCAGGAGAAAAATTTATGGAAACCAACACGATCGGAATTTCTTGAGGATATTCATAAAAGTTGCGTAGAATATGGACACGGAGGATTATGGAATACTAAATACAACTATAGTGACATTATATCCGTCGATATGGTGGCATGTTATCCTGAAAGTTTTCTTGGATACGGAGAATGTTCTAAATACTTTAAGAGATTCGGACATCCATCACACGAAATGACCAGGGTTGCAATAAACGGACATTTACCAGATTTTGATTTAACAGGATTTGCTCATGTAGAATCATTCCAATTTACAGAAAATCTCCATCCGATTACTTATATTTGGTTTGGAAGACATTTTTCAGAGCGATGTTGGGTTCCAATAGTACTATTGCGATATATGCTTGATGTTGGAATTTTAATATCTTTACAGGTGAGTGAGGCCATTATATCATATAGTCCACAGAAACAAATTTGGTTACCAGAACCAAATAGATTTAATATTGATGATGTCAGGAAAGAATTCCCTAATCTTAATGAAGATGATATTATTAAAATTACTAATAATATACGTAAATGCAGAGACGAGCATGATGAAAACTTGCAAAAGATCTTGGTAGAAGGATAATTGGTAAATTTACTCAAGGAGGAGCCTATGATCATAAAAGACACTGTACAAGATTAATTATGGACGATGCTGAACTCGATTTTATAATTGCTGATACAACAGAAAAAAACATATTTATAAATTGGAGTAATGCTTATTTGTCAGACGGAACCAAACTAGGTACAATTGTGAGTTATCTTGATGGTGACTCACCACAATTTACTCATTTAAGATCTTCTATGTTGGCATATGTTTCTATAAATCTATTGTCTATGATAAATAAATTTTCTCGTGATGCTGTCAGAGTCGCAACGGATTCGTTTTATATAAATAAAAAATATACGGATTTATTAAAACCACTACTTGGTAATGATGAATGGGGATCATGGAGAATAAAACAAGAAAATATATTTAGTTATTCTGAATCTGCCGACGTTGAAATTAAGGAAATATATCACAAAAATAATAAACTATCAAAATCATCAGCACCATCTGTATATGATCCTATATCTAGACATAAAACTGTTTATCTTAATGGATGCGGTGGTTCAGGTAAAACAACGCGTGTGATTAAATTATTCATGAATAATAATCCAGATATAATTGTTTTGACACCGACACATAAACTCGCCAGAGAAATAAAAGAGCGAGGAGTAAAATCGTGTACTTATCATAGTTTCTTTAGATGGTGTGGAGATACATGGACTCCCGAACGAATGGGTGAAAAATATATACCTAAAATTATCATTTGGGACGAGATATGCACGGTGCCGTTAGAAATATTAAAAACATTTCTTGAATGGTTATTGACGAAAAATACTGCCGTGATAATGTGCGGTGATCAT
>JAECUM010015796.1:0-17682 GCA_016617855.1 Megalonaias nervosa | reverse complement strand
ATCAACGTGTATCCTGCCGAAAATAAAGTATCATGCTATGTGGCAAACTTAATTTTGAACAACGTTGAATACCTACCTACCTACCCACCTACCTACCTACCTACCTACCCACCTACCCACCTACCTACCTACCCACCCACCCACCTACCTACCTACCTACCTACCTACCTACATACATGCATACATACATACCTGTGTGTGTAATTCAAATAAGAAGACACTAAGGATGATAACGAAAATACGATGTTTATTTATTGATGATTAAAGATAAAAAAAAGTCCCGCAAACTCTTGCACATAAATTCCAAGACTGGATTTTAAACAATGATGCGCACATAGTTACTGGAGATATTGCGCCGTAAAGTGGACCGCTTATCGACAAGACTTCCCGTATAGAGAAATTTGAATATACCATGAGCCTATATGTACACGGGCTATGTTGCAATGAACGGCCTATGCGCTCACGGCATGGGGTGAACCGAACTAACTATACAGAAAAATAATGTATGATATAGATAAACCATCCTCAGATAACCCTGTACACAGAAAAGAAACCCGAGTACATCCTATTCCAAATTATTCATAAACAAAACCTATACACCGTTCCGTGACTTGGGATAAGCCACTTGAAATTTGTCCAGAAATTTGAATATAAGCTACCTTGGGGGATAATACTGACTTCAAGTTGTACAATGACACTGATATCATCTGCTTCATATGGGAGTAGAAAGCACTCGTGGTGTTTAGTCGATTAATAGCTAATTTGATAGCGAGTTGAAAGTCCGTCCTACGCTCGCAATATTCTGTTTCACTTTGTTAAAGTTACTTGGTTCTGAAAATTCTTTGACAGGCCATGAAATTATATTCTTTATGAAGTCTGTTTTCAACTCTTTGTCAAAAAACAAGCAGTTAATAATACTATTTTCCTGTAAGACATTAAACCACATCGGTAATGATCTATTTATATACAGCTACAAAATTGCTCAAAAATGTTGTAACTTTTGGAAGAAAGAACTCAGCTGAATGATATTGGTTAGATGCAAAGTGAAGTCATATTCAGCGGTTAATTTTCTGCCGTGAAGTTTTATTTTCCGTCGCTAATGACTATTCAATACATACAAAATACTTCTCTAAGATTAATAAATAGCAGAATGAAAAGCTACAATGCGATTTGGATAGACAGACGGTCGGTGTAACTAAGATTTTGGAATGGTGAGTGGTAAAGATGGCGGAACGTATAGCACTATTGACGGGTTAGTACGGTGTCGTTCTGCAGTTTCGTACTTTGTATAGGGTTAGATTTTTAAAGAAAAGAATTTACACGGTTTTCCTCAGTGATTGTATTGGCTCTTATAAAAAGAATATGTATATCTTAGATATTGTTCAAAGAACATTTAATTCCCTATATTTTGGTGAATGATTGATGGGTGTATAGAACCTACTGCTTAGGTTACTTTAGATCTGCACCTTTAAAAAAACTGCTAGATTCACTTGGTCATTTTCACTTCCTGAACTTCTGAGGTAAGTTGTGAAAAATAGCCGATAACTTTTTTATATATTTGGTAATTCATTCATTTCACTTTCAGAAGCTTGGGATTTTCTAGTCTGGCCAAAATGTCATTTCCCCAAATTTAATAACTGCTAAAGATAGTGACCTTTTCAACTACTTCAGGCTGATTTTTGAGAACAAGAGAGCAGTCATTTTAGCTAGCAGTGTGCTTAGATCAGATACGATTTACACAAGTAAAATAAAAAAGGAATTTTAACCACAGTACGTGAATGTAACATAGAGGTATACCAATTTTCTCCCCATTTTACATTTTTGCAAATGCAAACAACTTCACTTTATACCTGCCACTCGTAGAAGTTCATAACGTCTGTAGAGCGCTCCATAAGACATTTAAATCGTACACCAGAAAAATGTCGGAAAACCAAACCTCCGACCAATACGGCACAAGCCGCAGTTCTTAATTGAGTAGTTATGGGGAGTTAAGGTGACTTGTTACACGGCAATCGCCTCCTAAGCATCCCCTCCCAACTACTTAGTTCGAATGACTGGAGCCTTCAGTCAGTTCCATATGCCCATTCCAACGAGATTTTGTAAAGACCATTCTTTAGCCAATGTAATTTAATTTGATGGAACAAAAACAAATTTACTTGATAGAACTGATGGAAATGCACAAAAGCTATTAAAAGGATAAAAGAGAGTGGTGGATGGTGGAATTTACACTGAAGAGTGGTAAGATTATACATAGCTACTTGGTGTATGATAGATTTTTCAACATTCTGAAGAATCGTAATGTTACACATAGCTATTTGGTATATGATGCAATTTTACACTGAAGAATCATAGTAATATCAAATACTACGGGTTTTGCGATATTTGTTACCCTTTTTCCTCCCGTCCTCACCTCTACCACCCCCGTGACAATTTGGCCCTTATGCAAGCGTCGCCTGTTGATCACTTTAATTTTGTTCTGTCCGCGGGGGTGCAAGCACCCCCACACACGTAAAGTGACGTGAGTGATACAGTCATGGGGGGAGTAGAATCTCTTCCGGATGGAAGTGCCCCAACGGGTTTCAAAAAAAGGGCAAAACACCAGCCTTTGATACTATTCTGCCGTAATGGTAGAAACGAAATTCCGCAGAGCGTACTTTTCAGGTAGCGATCAATATACCCAATGAATGAATCCACTGCATACAGACAGGCTTGTATTACGATACCATCAAAAAGCTCCACAGTTATGCTTGTACTATCTCCATAACATGCTCTTGTACTGACAAGAGAGAAATATATTAGTCGAGTTGTGAACTTTTCTTTATTAAATAAATACGTGTGGTGGTTTATATACAAATGTTGAGTAGTAGCCAGGCCACTGACTCCCAAAGTATTCTGAAGGAATTTATGGAAGTCTGTAATAGTTGCATAAACTTGCCAAATGATTGGAATATCAAACATGTAACAGATAAACTAAGATTGTTGCATCGTTTGAATGCTTTATATAGGTTTATCAAAGAAGCACAGACGATGCTGTACGCATTCTCCGAAACAAACGCTGAACACACTGATCTTTTGGTTAATCTGGGAGTGACTTTAGAAATAGAACGAAATAAATTGGGGCAGATTTTTAAGGAAACTAAAAATAAAACTAATCTAAAAAAAATTGTTGTGCATGAAAGAACACAGTATGAACAAGGGAAATAAATATCCATGCTGACGTTGAATGCATGTATTTAACACCCAAGAACTTTAACTGCGGTGGTATCAGTGCAAAACCACATCACACAGTCATGACATATCCTGCTAAAACCCTCTCAAATTTTCTATAGTAGAACGACAGATGAAAGCCTCATATATTATCTACGCGGATTTTGAATGCCTGAATGTTTTAGTGGCAGACGCTAACAAAGACACAACTTCGCCAGTTATCGATTAAACTGTGCAAATCGCTGAACAAATCCCATGCTGGTTTTGTTATGTAGTAGTTCGATGTGATGGCAAAATAGAGCAGCCAGTCCTCTTTCGTACCCAGAGGGCCAGTGCATTAAATACAGTTGAGGTATTTATCAGATCGATCGAAGTTACCGCCAAATGGATTCGGCAGCAGCTCTACTCACAAACTGACATAATTATGGCGGATGATAACATTCGTGAGTTTTCCACAACCACTCACTGCTGAATTTGTGAAAAAGCTTCTACTGAACAGCAAAACCCATCCAACGATGAAATTAAAAGTCCCGGTTCCAATGTTTGTGATCACTGGTGCATGCAGATGTGTCACACACAGTGCATATAATTTGCAGTTGAGAATATTACCCAACAAAGCAAAAATCTATGTGGTGCTTCATAACTTTTGTGGGTAAGATGGCCACTTAGCAATGCAAGCAGTAGCCACGGCATCAAAATCACCGATAAGTGTAACGTCCAACAACAAGGAAAATATACATGACGTTTCGGCAGGGGAAATGGCAGTTTCATGATTAGATACAGCTCATCAATTCGTCCTTGAAAAAGTTAGCAAACAATCTGATGGCAGAGAATTTCAAAATCACTCATCAATACTGTCCAACCTATACAAACCCGTTGACGAAAAAAGCCGTGAATCCATACGAATACATTAACTACTGCAACAGATTTGCTGAAACTCATTTTCCCACGATCGAAGTGTGTTATTCTTAGTTGTCACGTGAAGGTATCTCAGAAGAAATTTATGAACACGCAAAGAAAGTTTGGTCAGCATTCGAGTTCATAATCCTCGGTGACTACCACGATCTGCATATGCGCACTGATGTGTTGTTTCCGCTGATGCATTTGAGAAATTTCGTGATACTGCCATGCACGTGTACAAGTTTGATCGCGCATATTCCATCTCGTCATCGGGTATGGGTTGGGATGCATTGTTGTCCAAAACTAAAATCGAGCTGGAATCGCTCGCTGACATTGATCAGAATATGTTTATCGAGCGAACACTTCTTGCAGGAATATTAATGTCAAGTCACAGATACCTTCGTGCCAACAACACAAAAGTGAACGGTATGACCATGCTGACCCCAACATTTGTATCATGTATCTAGATGCGAATAACCTTTACAAATGTGTAACCACTTCCGGTTGGTGGAGTTCAGTCGATCGATCCTGGACACATTTATCTAGAAAAAAAAAAACCACTTGCACGATCACAACCTCAACAGTGACCAAGGATACTTCTATGAAGTTGCTCTGGAATACCCTGAGCATTTACATGAGACACAACGATTATCCTCTGCCACCAGAAGCGTTGTCAGTGCCCGGTACATGGTTGTCCCCGTATCAGTGTGCAGTCGTCGATTAGTCCGGACGAAAATACACTGAATGCACCAAACCGTTACCAAGACAAAACACAATTATGAAATGCACGTGCTAAATCTGCAACTGTAAACTTGTCTCCGAGCGGTTGTAACTATGCTGGCTGTGAAATCATTTTCTCTGTAACAGTAGCGGTCTTTTGTTGAACCGCATTAGCTAGTTTTAATCCAGTCGTGCGTGTGACCTCATTGTTCAATGCTGCTATGACTAATGGAATTCGTGTTACCAAATTCTGAGACTGATATGGCCTCATCAGCAATTCCTGCGCGTACTTTTGACCGAATAACCGTTCTGCAAGAGTACAATTAAATTGTTCCACAATAGCTTGGTCACGTTGAACACTGACATGTCCGATACGTACTCGCACATGGTGTTTGACCATCATCACAGCCGCAGATCCGAGAAATGAATTCTTTGACAGGATCCACTTGTAACAGTCATGACCATGTGAGCGGTCTGCGTGCATAAATGAGCTCTGCGACACTTACAGAATCTTTCGATGTCAATAGCTCCTTAGTATCTGATGACCACATAGTTAATGGTTAGCGCGTACTTATATATGAGCAATCAGCCTTGTTGATTATGGACACGATTATGGAGTAGAAATAACACATTAGCCTGAAGAACCCCATTTTGGTGTTTGGACATCGAACCAACCACGTGAAATCTTTCCTGGTACTGGCAAATAAACTTGCCACAGTGCTTGCTTGGCCAACCATGCTCAGGCAATCCCATGAGTGGCTTCACTTTTCTAATACCCACGTGGACTGTAGTATATTTTAGATAATGTCTGGCTTTTTGTGTCCATTGTTTGTTTGTTTATATCAGTATAATTTTACTTTTAATGAATGTACTTTTGTCTGCATCCACGTGGACTTGTCTACTAAGCGCAGTCTTAGTTTTCATACCTCCTTTGACGGCCCATCGTGCGATTCGTTCTCCTAGTATTGGATTAATGGCATTTAAGTCATGGATGAGATCGATATCAGTGCGCTGAGTCGATGGATATTATGGGATGCTTTATAAGCAAGGTGTCGTTAACACCCAACATCAACGCTGTTGGTAGTTGCTTCAGCAGACTTTGGTTGGTTAATAGAATCGAGTCGTATATCAATCCGTGTGCCAGATCCACAGTAATTGTAGCCAGGAAGATCTTTCTTCACCGGGATATTTTCTCAGTGGGGGTGTCCCTGGTGACTTTGTTAATGCAGCCTCGATATCACCGCCGCCGACTTTATTGAAACGCTTGCGGCTTTCTTATAATAAAAGTTAACTTCTTTGCTCCACATCGAACACAAGTTCCAGTGATTGCTGCTCGTCCATTACGTGTATGAACTTGAGTTGGATTTGAGGAACGTGTTTTTAGCGCGACATCGTACACAGTATGAAAACATGATCTTATTAATAAATCAATAGTGTTACGCTAGAGAAAATTCCCAGATGATTTTGGAAATTAAAGATTTTTCTGTCATCGATTTCTCCGCACAATCAACACCTAAACCGTCCAAGCATGGTGATGGAACCATGTTTCCAAACTAAGTTCGTGCGCTGGTCATCGGTCCTGCTGGATCAGGAAAACCTCAACTGTAGTTGAATATAGTTGTACGATGGTTAACCTGGGATCGGTTGTACATGATTGCACCAACCGTGTAATGATGTTTAAAAAATGTTCAAATAGAGTTAAGTAACAACAAATCGTTACAAAGTGGTAACAACGCTTCCATCGATTACAACAAATCGTTACAAAGTGGTAACAACGCTTCCATCGATTTAATTTCCACCATTGATGAAGTCCCTATCAGCAACGATTAGGATACAAACAAAACAGTCTTGTTGTATACGACAATGTGATGTTTGAAAATCAAGTCAATCCCGTGCATATGTTTTCACGAGGTCGACTAAAAACACCACGGACGTCATCTATTTGATTCAACGGTACCCACATGTGCCTAAAATCATTCGCGACAACTGTCACATGCAGATGACATTTCTTGCCATTGCCGTGCAAGGTCTTGGAAACATCCATTGGACTTGTTGTGCTGCCGACTACACGTGGGATGAATTCCATACAACAGGCGATTGAGAAAGTAAGATGATCTTGGTGACATTGGAAACGCTGTTGGTGTACTTACAAAGGTGCCCATGTACTTGATGAGGATAAAAGAAAAGTACTTGAAAGGATACCGGATGTACCACCTGAGTACAAGTAACAGTTGCAAAACAAGAACCCATAGCCTCAATTTTTTCAAAATGCCAACAAGGACACATGATAAATACATGGGAAAAAATGGCCTAAAATGGTTCTCAGGGAGTTTTCTGTAAAGAAACAAGCTACCGTTGATCGGTGGAATTATTTTGTTTAAACATTTAATGCATTTATGGACTGAAGAACTGAAGAAGGTGAAATATTATGGAGAGAATATATCGTACTGTGTAAACCACAACCAGTGATGCATCCACAACAACCACCTCCTAGAGACTCCGACCCAGAATGTGCTACAGAGGGACAAGAGGAACAAATGATACAAGAGAGAGTAAAATTCAGGAAATGAGAGAACAATTTAAGAAGTGGCTATAAGAATACCCTAGACAGAAATTTAGCTCACCAAATTAATACAGAGAGTGGATAGACTAACAAATAAAAAAGGTTCTACCAGGAACAACAACGTACTGCACCCGTGCCTCTATCAGCAAAATAAAAAATGGAATCGGTCCAACCAAACACTTACAGAAACGACACGCAAACAGAAGCCTGCACCCACGGAGGAGGAAGAAGAATTTCAGGGACGGATTGCCAATCATCGTTTATTTACAGCAGAAGACTGAGATATGTATTTGTAAACCAATGTTTGTTATTGTTGTCGTTTGTGTGCGTTAGTATTTTGGTGCTACAGACTCAGTACAGTGATGTCTAATGTCCATATTGTTACGTGTAGGCTCGTACAATAATAACAAGAGAAAAGAGTGAAGTCAACAAGCTTTGTATATTTTAACAAAATAATTTATTTCCCTAGAAAACAATGTAAAAATTGGAAATAGGACTTACGGTTTGTGAATATAATCCAAAATTTAATCCTAAGAATGAAAAATACAAGTTCTATCACTAAATAGTTCTATTAAAATCCGGGTTCGAATCTCGACGACGTTCCAATATGGAAGGCGATGACGTCAGATGTGGTTCTTGTACAAATAGCAACAATTCCTCAATTGAATCACAGTTTATGTTCCCGAATAATTCCAAAATAAATTTCCACTGAATTTCTTTCTCCCAGAATTTTATAAAACAGTACACTCGTTTGGTTTTCTAGAGAATACATTATTAAATTCCAAAAACAAATGAACTTCAAAACAATCTGGTTTCAACAATAAAAACCTCTCCAGCCTTCAAGGTTTCAAAAATACAACTAACTGAAAAGCGCTCAGAAAGGGTATTAAATCCAACCAAATTTTCATCCCGTTCTCGCGAGATAGATCACGTGGTCTCTTAACACTTGAACAACGCAACAGGAAAAATGTAATTTGTCACGTAGCAAGAACATCCCTATCTAAGAACCAGACTCTCACTCTGAAATAAATTTAAAAATAAAACATTGTTTATTCAGACTAGGCTGAAATGACCTTGGCAATAGCCAATTGTTTTCGCTTAGTGTGTATACCAGCGCGGACCAAGGTAAACTAAAAATAATGCTAATGTAACACCTTTTATGTTTTTAGATATACAGAATTACTGAACGAAAATATCGAATCCCGTGAAAATAATCATTACAACAATAAAATGTAATGAAACAAAAATAAAATAAAAAAGAATTTTAAAACAAACACACAAGCAATTTAATTACATATACGTAACAATGTACATGTTCTGTGGTACGTATGGTGAGTGAGTATTATGTGAATTGCTTGCATTGCACGTGCCTAACATGCAACCGCCGATTACATTAACACGTTTCTTCCATTGTTGACTCCTCCAACTACTCTCCAGGAGTCAACTTCAACATTTCTCGGTGCAATATGTTACTCAAAATCTTGTAAATGGTATCGAAGAAAATAAATATTGTACATCAGAATACTAGGTTTTTACTAATTATATTGTGATATTTTTATAATAACTCCGCGCCTTATCATTTTGTGAATTGTCCGTGTATGATAGATTCGTGTGCTTTTAATTATTTATATATTTTATGCGTATATGTTGTAGGCCTTCTTATTCTTCGTCTTCTTCTTTTTATTCTGGTGATTCATTTAGTCATCATCAAGTCTTATTAAAGTACAAGAACCCACGGAAACGTAACTTTGTTATCTCTCCCATATACCCGCTACAAGTATTTACATCTCCATCCGAGTTTTGCGAATTACAAGCATAAAATCGAAAAACATACAATGTGGTTAGATCAACAACCTAAACCTGATTATTTGTCCATGACAATGGAAGAATACGACAAATGGATTGACAAACATGTAAAAGAGCATAAAGAATGTCTTTCAAACTAAGGAAACGGTCTTGGTGGCCTGTGTGACCCGAACGACCTATCGGACTAATTGAAAATACTTGTGGGATCCGTTCGTACTGACAATAATGCAACCGAAATTTATACTTCAGTGCAACAGGTGGTTGTAAATACAGCCTAGAGCATTACCTTGATGATCGCCATCTCATCCACAAAACCAGAATTTATTGTAACTTTTCCTGCACCTTTGACCGCTGGGGAATCACGCACACCTGAGACTACACTAGTATCGACGCTGGCCAAATATCCGATCACAACCGTTTGGTGATCTGCCCACGAACAATTCATTTATGTTTGGAGCAGACACTGGCGCGAACTGGCATACTATTGAACTTTTCTTTGGTGCGTACGACATAGAATCAATCAATGAAAAAATTCGAAAAGAATTACGGTGTTCACTGGCAAAACCTCTAAAATCACCATACGTGCACATGAGCCCACACTCAGTTCTCTCAATGACATAGATTGTCAAATGTATGCAGTTATTATTGCAAGGTTGTTACTTAGACCAGCTTTAAGTTGGCCTGGCCCAGATGATAATACATTTTTACGTGTGCGATATCATGTTGCACCTGACATTCTGACAATTACGTCAACGAGCCAGGTTAATTTAAGCTGTGACCTCATCTGTGGTACTTATGCAAGTAGGTCTGAACAACAGGCGTAGTTGTTCTCGTTATATTCTGCTTGGGTTTTCGCCAACTGTGGAACCATCTTATTTGATATCGATCATGCCCGCAGCACCTGTGTATCTGTCATGCCATAATAATTGGCTGACATATATTCGTTCTTCCTTGCACATTGCTGATCTACGTTGTGAAACATTAACGATAGAAAGGTACATTAGAGATCGACGTGAGTATTATAATAATAACATCAATGAAAGTGATCAGTGGACGTGTGAACCAGTTAGCGTAGTTAACGCGAGAAAACCTGTGTACATGACATATTACGGAACTGGGTTTGGTGGTGTTGTTCCGGGATTGTTGATGAGAGCCCAAAAACACTCACAGCTTATTGCTAAGCAAGTTGAAATGCAAGATGTGGATACTATTAAAAGTGCAACTGTGGATCGAGTAAAACAATTGGGTTCGCTCAGTCGCTTTGAGATATAATACGAAGATTAATAACATGACACCATGATGAAAAGTCCAGTTACGTTACCATCGACAGAATCAATGCCTCCTGCAGTTAGTAAAATCTTTAACGAGGCCGCTCAGCAGCAAGTGTCAGATTCAGCGATTGCAGCCTGCCAATGGGGAGTCGATTCAGACGTGAGTGGTAAAGCGGTCGCGCAGTTGTATTAAAGAAAATCAATAATGTAGTTTTGAAGTGGCACAGTTCAAAGATGTATTTGATCCAGCATTTGTCATGGAAGCGCCTGTGTTAGTGGATCGATGCAAGAGAGAATTTCAGTATTATTCATATCAAGCCAGAGATCCCAATCAATTAAAAGAATTGCAAGTACAAGACACATCTAGGGTTTTCCTTCCCTGCGAGGCATTTTTGGAAGCTGACCGAAACTGGCACACAAGAACAATAGTAATTACAATGCCAATACCCTATTGGGATTTGTTAACAACGGTTATCATGGCGTTTTTTTTAAAACAGTGCACGTTATTCCATTCATGGAAAGGACTTCAATTCTGGACAACGTGGATGTTGCCACAAAAATGATCGGGCTCGTCAGATACAGAGACGATGACACAGGAACAGCTGGTCCAACAATTATGTTTGTCAAAGATGCAACTGATCATGCAGATAATATATCGAATATGATCATACGGCTTCAAAATAATGCCTGTTGCTGCCGCATATGTAGAAAATTATCAGCAGAGAAGGTGAATCCTACAAAAGTTTCAATTAGAGATTACGATAAAAACTAAAGTTTCCTACAAAAACAAAAATATAAACGTCAATAACGTCACAACCGAAATCTCTAACCGACCCGAAATTTTCCTATTTGGGTTAGCTTATTTTTGTTACTTTATATTTTGACATTTATGTTTTCGTCTTTATGGCGTGTTTTGTTTACTCACGCGGTCACTTATTTGATGTTGTCGCCCTCCCTACTACTGTGTTTTTTAGTCAAAATTTTTATCGAGACCTACACGATATTTCGAACGAGGATCATGTAAATTTAACGTGATAAATCCCTGTGGGGTAGCTTGCGCTTTTGAAAAGAAATTTTTGAATCTAATCATATCCACATCCCCTGAACACCAAGCCTGATGAATGTTTCGAAGAGTATATGTATCGACTCCATAAAACACAACTAAAATATTGCAGTTATCTCTGATCACTTTAGGTATTTGTGTATATCGCCGAGTAACATAAATCATGTCTGTATTTTTGTGTCTGCCTCGGGAAAATATCCGAGCTGGATTTAATTGTTTGTCCAGCATCACATCATCATATACCACGAGAATATTAATACGTCCATCGAGATCATCCACAGATGGAGCTTCATCAATATCGGTAATATAATCAATAATATCATTATAATGTTCATCTTTATCTTCATCCAACGACTTCGCTTCTTCATTAAAATCTTTAAGCACATCGTAGCATCTCTGATCATCTACGGATGGTTCCACTAAATACAACTTATCCCACTTTAGCCATGTCATTATCAGATTAAGCAATAATTTCGTTTTACCAGACCCAGATGGACCTATTATAATTGCTGTGATAGAATTTGGTAGCGCTGCATGATGCTTGATTGGCTCTTGCTTTCGTGTCACTGAGAAGTCAATGACATCCATGTTATACAAATATAATAAATAATATGAATGTATATTGTGTTCGATGCAGAGTATCCACCCCCACCAGTGGATTTACAACAATAACAACAAAAAATAGAAAGCTTGCGCTTACAGGCAAGAGTGTAAAATGTGGTACAAGCAAATACAAATTTACTTCGTCTGGCCTGACTGATGTCAGTGGTGGTGACATCGCTGCTTCACTGGGAAAATTAGCTGGGACTTCAAGGGCTAAATACCCAGGAGAAAAACATCTCCCTGGATACAATTATTGTGGTCCTAGAACCCGACGTGATATCCGACTTGATGAACGAGACCATCCAAGACCAGGAGAGTATCCAATCAATCCGATTGATCAAGCGTGCCACATTCATGATGTTGCGTATAAAAGGAAAAAATTTCAACAACGACATATTGCAAATGTGAAGTTGATTTACTAGTTAAATTCCATAAAAAATAAATCTCTCAGAGAAAAACTTGCTAGCTTCCTAGTAAAATCTGCAGTGAAAGGTAAACTAGTGTTAGGAGCTGGTAATGAATCATAAATAACTATTATAATGGAATCGATTTATTATAGCGCAAGAGGATACTGGATGGTGTAAAGCAGCGATTGGTAAATTTGCTGATGCAGCAAGTGTAGCACGTTCTTTTGCTGCGAACTGGTTAGCACGACAGGCAATATGTCAAATTTATCTACCATCACCTAAAAAAATTCAGTACGCACATTTTGATGTCAGTACTCCCAATGAAGTTCATCAAGCAGATATTTTGTTTTTACCACATGATACTATTAAAACACGTAGTAGTCAATCACGCACATACAAATACGCATTAACTGTCGTTGCAAGTAGATATAAAGAAGTAGAACCATTATCAACTAAAACAGCAGCTGAAGTTGCATCTGCTTTTGAACGTATTTATCAACGCGGTGGTCTACGATGGCCACAGCTACTACAGGTTGATCCTGGCAAAGAATGTCTTGGTACAGTATCATCTCTGATGAAAAAACATAATGTCAAAATCAGACGAGGACCTACCGCAATTCATCGCGATCAGGCAATCGTTGAACGATTTAATCGAACACTTATTGATCGGTTACTTGGATATCAATATGCAAAGGAAATATCCACAGGCCTTAAGTCCGCGGACAAAAGATCTCGTGAATGGGTTGCAAGACTACCAAGTGTGATAACTGCGTTAAATAATGAAATTACTCGTGCAACTTCCATGAAACCCATCAGCACAATCACAAAAAATACACCAATACAACGACGTGACTCTTCCTCAAAACAACCAGTAGTAGGTAATGTGACTGTAAGATATTTATATCAACCCGGTCAACTTGAAGATGGTAAAAAAGAGCAACTGATCCTATTTGGAGTGTGACCACACATAAAATGCCCAGCGTGGTAAGATCCAGGGGTCGACCTGCAATCTACAGACTAGATTCAGCTGCTCCTCAACGTGGATTTGTACGCGAACAGTTACAAGTAATTCCTGAAGATACACAATTACCACCACCTTCACTTCTGTAAAAGCAGAACACTAGCACCCGTACGTCGATTACACTCAAGACAGGTCAATATCACATTTTCACGTGTGTGACCAAGATTACTATTAATTCTATCCACGGAATTGTTTTGGATTATTATTCGAATATTGCAACATCATTACTGTATTACAGCTCGCACAATGATTATTCTGTTGCTGTTTTAGTGTCATGATAAAATCAGTATCAAGATCAAAATCACTTTTTTTTTTATCAGATTGCTGATAACCAACTAATTTTTTCTTGACACCATCATTAATGTTTCTGTCAGTTATTTCCTCGGTCATCACGTGATCTATTACAACTCTCTTCAGCTGGGATATTTTCTGACTCTCGAAACCGCTAAATAAACTAAATTTGACCATTCGATCAGATCATTGACAATCCAGATATTTGTATCAGAAATAGTTAATCCCTGTGACGAATGAATCGTAATAGCGTATCCTAACTTCCACGGAGACTTATCGATCATTAACGCGTTCTCAACTGCGCTAACATCAAACATAACAATATCATTAAGAACTAATTTTTTCTTCTCATTCGTTCCTGGAATATCAACTTTTATATTATGTTTTCGTGTATCTGCTGGGCGGTAACAAAGAGGAACAGGCAAATCCGAAAACCATTCCTTGTGTAACATAAATAATTTCTCCTGAAGTGTATCACGAAGTATCTTCCGACTTGCGGCTATCAAATCAGTGGGATTTCATAAATTTCCAAAATCGTTCATCGGAGTTTCTGAAATCATTTAACGCATTGTCTTGCACTGAATTATATCTGGCTACAGTCTGATCAATCTTTTAAATTCTTTCAGCGCTTCATCAGTAGCTCTGTGATCATCAGTTATCTCCTCATAATAACCTACGAATTGTTTCAGCTATTCGTGTGGAGATTATCCAACAGAAGATGGTGGTTGACCATGATCACCACACATGATAATCGCAGTATTTCTCGTCAACAAGACAATATTTCCTCTGGTCTGTAATCGGCTGATAGAGAATAATCAAGAATTTGTTCTCGTTCGTTCATTTCTCGTGCAAGTTTGTAAGTGGGTGTCAAAACAATCATATCGGCGGATTTATTTAATCGTCCAAATAATTCAATCGCACGTGTTGTTTTACCAGAACCACCGCACCCGTTGAGATAAACAGCCTTATGACGGGTTACAGGATCAAACACAGATGGAGCCGACGATAATTCCGATAAACAATTATTTTTATAAAAATTCCCTCTGGTCTGTAATCGGCTGATAGAGAATAATCAAGAATTTGTTCTCGTTTTATTCTCCACGATCCCCAGTCAGCGTCGTTGGAAATTTTTAACTGTTTCGGTGATACTGTGTATTTTTTATTGATATAAAATGAACCTGTTGCGACTCTAACCGCGGTATCAGAAAATATGTTTATCATCGATAATAAATGTATCGAAACATATGCAAGCATCGAAGATCTTAAATGAGTAAACTGTGGTGATTCACCATCAGTGTATCTCACGATTGTACCTAATTTAGTTCCATAAGATAAATAAACATTTTCTCGACTTATAAAAATGTTTCATTCGGTTGCATCGGCAATTATTATAAAATCGAGTTCAACATCATCGATGACTAGTCTACAACAATGTCGTTTGTGATCATACGATCCACCTTGGGTAAATTTACCGATTATTTTTCTGCCGAGATCCTTTGCGAGTTTGTTGTTTTTTTTCATAATAAGATATATCGGGAATTTCATCATCAGAGTATTTTTCTGCTGTGGTAACCTAACATGTTTCTGCGGACGACATGATATAATTGCTTCACAGAATGTCGATGACGCCAAAAGTCCCGTATCAATCATATATCTAACTAAAACTATTGGAACCCAACATTTGTCTGAAAAATGTCTTCCAAACCAAACATAAACAACCGGATGGAGATTCCGTTTTAATTCGAATGACTCAATGCATGGAAATCCGGTCAGGTCAAAATCTGGTAAAGGTCCATTTATTGCAACTCTAGTCATCTCGTGTGTTGGCTGTCTAAATCTTTTGAAATACTCAGAATATTCTCCGTATCCAAGAAAACTTCCAGCAACCATATCAACCGATATAACACCTTTATAATCGTATTTAGTACTCCATTATCTGCCGTGTCCGTATTCGATACAACTGCGTTGGATATCTTCAAGAAATTCTAATCGTGTTGGTTTCCATGAATCTTTCTTCTGAGCAGCATATGCAGCGACTGACGGAACGGTAAAACAATTACTGAGTAATCGTTCGACAGTGATTTAATCGCAGATGGCATAGTCATCGTTCGTGTATTTCAACGCAAGATTTTTCATTTCGTCGTGGAGATATTCTGTACGATAAATATCTCCTTTAGGCCAGACAAACTGATCATAGCGATTTTTATCGCTGTTCACAAATTCTGAACTCTAAAGTAACCACACGGATACAGGGTCACTCTTACTGATATTTCTGATAAAATCAAGCATATCACCGCTATAGAATTTAACAATTTGATTTTGTGGAAATATTGTTATATCCGAAGTCCACGCATGTGCATTATGATCAATACTTCTATCGAAGTTCCATTTCTTTTATATTTCGATTCGTATAAAATCTCTCCGGTTAATGTCTTCACTCTTATTGGAAATCTTAATTTTTTTCCAGTTCAGCAACATCTTTGATAGGCGCTCCAGTACCTTAAACTGTTTCTGCCCACTCATTCTTTTTTTTTTTTTTGCGCCTTAGATCCGTTAAACCGTTTCCTCGTTTCGTATTTGTGAAATGTTCTGTAACTCGCTCAGCAACACAATTCAGGCAAGAAATTTTCATTGGTAGAAGTTTATCGACGTTAGGTTTATCATTCAGTGGATATATCGCATAAACAACTGCCGTTACAGGATATGCTCTTTCATAAGCGTTCGTAGAGGGAGACCAAAACCATGTTTGAAATGTGGTGTTGGGGTCAGAGGAAAAACGCAATTGTGTGTGCAATGTGGTGGTAAAAAATACAGAGAGCTGAAACGATATTATGATAAACAAATAATATCAATGGAGTCGATTCTCCTATATAAAAAAAACGCCGAAGACTATCTCGCCAGATTTTCACCTCAACAATAAAATAATAATTTAGATGTATAGATGGAGCAAAATGAATTTGTGAAGCATCCATAATTACAAATTATGAGGCATCTCGTGATGGTGTAATTAGGAACTGTCGATTAAAAAAAACAGTCGGTGTTGTTGATAATGCTGGTTATCTCAGATTTACTGTTGGAAAAGAAAGATATTTATCTCATAGATTCATGCATGAATGTCTTCATGGACTGATCAAAGACGGCCTTGTGATCGATCACATCAACAGCAGTAAAACTGATATTTTTTATGTAACTTACAAGCTATTAAACAGAGTCTGAATTCTGTAAAAGATAATACAGGGAAATATACTAAATTTCCAAAAGTTGTTAAATCTGTGAAAACGGAAACTGGCGAAGAAATCATGTTTCAAGCAATGAATGCAGCTGGAAAATATTTTGATATCTGCATTATTCAGTACGACGTGTCGCGGATAAAATATACAAATCGGCGTGTTCGAAAAAATTTAACCAAAATAACATTTTACTATATCTCTATTGCATTAGATGATGAAGGGAGAAAACTGTCAAACAACGATTTTCCGCTAGAGTAATTAAGTAATTGCCCCGCTTGCAAGTGCGTAATATTATATGACTGTGCCGCGATTGCATTTTTTTTTTACTGTTTCTCAACTGCACAAATTCCAGGTAAGTTATTATTAGCTCTTACAGGTAGACAGGTTTAACATAATTGTACAAGGAATACTGCCACAGCAAATCTGGGCTCAATACATATTCTTTAATCTCCCCCGATGACATACTTCAGAAATGTATGTGCGATTATTAAATGCAGGTACTTTATACAGTATATTTTATAAAATGTTTTATAAATTGAAATAAATATACACTGCAGTTAACGCAATTATACAACAATTGTGATTTGTTCAGTATATACT